>APFE030670516.1:117718-368712 GCA_000404065.3 Pinus taeda | reverse complement strand
GCGTTGAAGGAAGAATTTCAAATAGCGATTGATATTGGGATTAATTAGCAGCTCATATGGTACTATTATCTATGTCTGTACTCATTCTTGTTATATGAATTGTCATTTGATCGCTCTTGCTATTATCGCATATATATATATATGTGTGTGTGTTTTAACAGCATCCTTTATGCATTCCACTATTGGCTATTTATAGTATGCTTTTCTTCCAATCATGTATGTATCGATGACATAAATGGTAAATGCAGTAATCTTGTGTTAATCACTTTGTTTAACTATTTAGATGAAGTAATCTTTGAATGAGTATCTATGTTTATTTTACAGAGTCATCTACATGCCTGTCAATAGACAAGGATTATTAAACGCTGCATTTACAAAGAATAATTGTTCCCGGGATTAGTATTAGTTCTCTTATTTTGTTGATAGATTAAGTTATTTGTCTATCATTAGAACAGACAACCCATCACTCATCCACCCCTTTTATTCATTATCGGGAAACTAGTCTCGTTATATCCAGTCGGAGCCACCATCCCAAATGGAAAAGGAGCTGTATTAAGGTCCGGACCGGGTGGTTATCCCCCAATGTTGTTGCAGCGATTTTCGAGGCATCAACAGGTCCACTTGGGCTTCTTTGTGATCCTGCAACCTTGCAACTCCAACTTCACAAGGATTGCATAGAAACCCTTTTCTCCTTGATGATTCTTAGTCTAGGGCACTTATTAACAAGTAACACTCCTCCAACCCTAGGTCTTGGTAATCCCATAGCCCTTCTAAGAGAGATTTTCACCTTGCTTCTATAGAAAGTAAGCCCATTATTTGAGCCTCTCCTATGAATAGGCTCTAGGAATCATCCCAATCCTATCAATGATCCATATATTATTGTGTTTCATTTCGTACCGAGACTCCTCCCATCGGTGAAAGTCTGTAAATAGCATAGCACTTTAGCTAAGGTGATGGTGGGATATTTCTCCATTTTTGCCCCTTGACCCAATAATTTCTCTATAGGAACCCTCTTAGGACCCCTCCTAGTTTGAGCAGTAACAAGACCTACCACAATATACATTTGAGACACTATATATATACATTTGACACCTTATATATTCCATTAGGGTCTAATAGATTGACTATCCATTGAGAGCTTGTTTGTATATTTTCATGATCATAAAGTTGTTGGCATTCGTCATGATTGTACTATCGACACTATAAAACATTAAGGAGGGTTGTTAGTATAATATTTACTTAGCCAAATATGTATCAACATCTGAGTCATTGCATCTAATCTCGAGGTTTTCATTTTTTGCCAACTTTTTTCTTTTGTGTACCCAAGAAAATATTTAGGGAGGGTGTTCGTTATATGTTGGCTAATCTTAACTTTTGTTGTATCAAGATAATGTGTTGTATTCTTGTTTAATTACATTAATACACCATGTGTGGTCAATTTGTGTCCTTTGTAATGAACCCAATACATAAAATAACATGATAATCTTGCATAAACATCATGGATACCAAAATATAGGTATGTAGTACAAATCCCAAGCATAAAATCGTGATATGTTACATATAACTCATTATAGATGGGGATAAGAGCCCCCAAATACTTCTAAGTACAAAGTCAAATCAACCCTTGGTATCCAAGCAAATCAAATGTGGTGTCCCCAAGTGGGTGTGAGGGCACAATGACATCCTCATGGGTCTCCAAATGGATCGATAATGCGTGTATACCATCTGTAAGGGATAGAATGATGACATAATCTCTCCCTCTATCTCCCATGGTGAGACACATCCTCATCAGGGCCCTAGAACATACTCCAACAATGGAAAAATAAACAACCCCTTTGAAAGTTTTATCCTTGAGACTTTGCACTTAAATCTATACATATGATGAAACCAAATAATAGTATTTCTCAATTTTTTGCTCTATTGTTACCATTGTTGATTGTCTAAATGGTCCTCTTGGGAAAATTTTCTTTAAAGAGAATTAAAAATGCATATTTTCAACCAATAGGATTTTACATGATGATGTCAAGCCCATGGGTGAATACTGTTGAAGGGAAAGAAAGAAAACTATTTTTCCACATATTTTCAGTTTATCTCACAATAGTGTTCTCAAAAATGTAAATTCAAAGTACTCTTTGGATATAGATTCAAAATTATGCATCCAACAAATACCTAAAATTAATACTTTGAATAAAAATTATGGATACTTCACACATTGGATCTAGAATTCTATGAGTACACAAACTTATACTTTTTATAAATCTATCAAGAGATAATCTGAAAATACATAAAAGTAAATAGTTGTCATTCTTTTCCTCCAATGTTATTCACCCATGGGTTTGGCATCATCATGTTAAATCATATTGGTTGAAAATATGCATGTTTTTCAAGGAAATTTTCTTCAAAGGCCTATTATAGGCCTCAAATTTCCCTTAATGGGTTGATGAATAATTAACAATGACAATAAGAAACCTAATATTTTAAGAAATCATATTACTTGGTTTCGCCAAATATTAAGGCTTGGATTACAAAGTTTTAAGGACAAAACTCTTCAAAAAGGGTTGTGTTATGTTTTGACCCTAATGCTAGTATAGATCCATCTTAACTCTAAATCGATTAAGCACCACGAAGGATCCAAAAAAAAAGTGTGGTACAAATCTCTCAATGCCTAAATGATATGGAGTTAAATGGATCTATGCTAGTGTGCTCTGTGTGTGTGTGTGTGTGTGTGTGTGTGTGTGTGAGAGAGAGAGAGAGAGAGAGAGAGAGAGATTATAATTTCACTCACATTATATTATATTACCATATTTTTAGTTTTGTGTAGCATATTATATTGGCTTGAGATATGCTAATGTTAAGCATTATGAAACATGGGACACACACACACACACACACACAAAAATAAAATATTAAATTGGCCTGACATATGCTAATGTGAGAATTATGAAATATGGAACACACACACGCATGTGCGTGTTGAAAAAAACCATTGATGATGTGGTTTGATAAAAAATAGTCAGAAACTATGCTAAACATAATCTTCTCATGTTCCTCTCCTTGTAATAGTTTATATTCTTGGGTAAAGGTGTTGAGAATTGGAAATTGAGGGAGCAATTCCCTCCTTGGAGAAGCCCAACAAACCCTAAGGATACCCTACTTTCCCTTGGAAAAAATTAATTTGCACATGGAAAAATATTGTTTTTCAAAGTCAAAAAAAAAAGTACATGTCAGCATAAAGGAGAAATTCGTCCACCTATACCACATATAAATACAGTGCACATGGCATCAATTGGATCATCACATCACACATTCATCCTTCTTCATTTGGTTCAATATGGTCTAAAGTTATAGGGTCTGAGTTCATACGTGCAAAGGAGAGAGAGGGCATTTTTGTTGATCGAGTTTGACCACTGTTTTGGGATTGTTTGACCAATGTTGACTTGAGGAGAGTTTGACTTTGTTTGACTGGTAATAGATATGTTTTGGGAGGCTGATTTACTTGGACTTTGACCAAAATTTTCTAGGCACTTTGACCAGTGTTAACAATAGATCTGAAGCTAGGGTTTCTACATGGTTGACTTTGACTTTAACAAATTTTTGAGGTAGATTTCTTCGACTATTTTAACCGAATTTGACTAAGCAAAAGAGGTTGCATTCTTTAACTAGTTGACTGGACTTTTTGGATTTGATTTGACCATTGGTCATGCACTAGTTAGGGTTGTATCAATTTTTGTTGACTTTGATTAAAAATTGTAAAAAATTTATTTGACCAAATTTGACTATATCTCTCATATTTGAATGAATATTGGATTTGTTGACTTGAATGTCAAGGCTTTGACCTTTAACTATTTTTGGAAGTACTCGGATTGTATCTCTACTAAACATTTGATGAACATCTAATAGAAGAAGAATATGGTTGGGTTTTCCCCCTTGTGGGGTTTTTCCTTGGTCTTTGACCTAAATCGGTGTGTCTCATTTGATCTTGGTTTTCTTATATTGTGCATATTGTTTATTTTTCTATCTACAATGGCTTACTATTATTGGGTGATTGAAATTAATTGGAAAAATTGATTGCTACTGAAAGAATAAATTGTCTAAGTGATCGTTACAAAATAGAACATTGAAAAAATAACATGGATTCAGAGCTAAGGTGAAGAAAAGCCCAAGGAGACAAGAGAAATCACCCTTTGAAGATGTTTTATCCAATGTTGTTTGGAAAGACAGGGTTGATTTGACTTTGGAGGAGAATGATGTTATGGAATATGTTGAAGGTAGGGTACCTAAGCCTCTAGAGAAAAAAATTGATGTTGTCAAGTCCAAGTACAAGAAATGTGACATCAAAGCTAAGAAAATCGATGTTGATTCTTTGAGAGATCCTTTGATAATTTATGTTTCAAATTTAAAGAAGTCCAAGGAAATGTATGATAAGTTGGTTGGGATGTATAAAGTCAACAACTTGAGCCATATTCATTATTTGAAGAATCGACTCAACAACATCAAGATGAACAAGGGGAAACCATTCAATCATACTTCATGAGAATATCTCAACTCAAGGATCAACATTTGTTTGCTGGAGAGATTACATCTAATAGGGATTTGTTACTATTCTCCCTTGGAGGTCTTCCTCCAATTTGGGAGACTGTTATTACCACCATTAGCAACAATGACAAGTTTCCCTCATTTGATGAGTTGTTGGGAAAGTGCACTCAAGAGGAGACCATGATGATATCTAGAGGAAGAATTCATTAAACATGAAGAAGGAGAACCCACTACATTTGATACTCAAGCCAAAAAGAAGAAAGGAAGAGGACCATCAAATTCAAGAAAGCTTGCTCCTGCATCCAAAGACTCCAATAGAAGGTTGAAAAGGGACATGTCAAAATTTCAATGCTTGAATTGCCGCAAGCATGGTCATTATGCCTGATACAATCCAAAGAATGGAAATGCTCCAAGGTCATATAAAAACAACCATGGCAACAACAACAGGTTCAACAACAAAAGAAGAAGAGATGCTCATGTTGCTTATGAAGAAGGCAATCATGCTCAAAAGAGATCAAGGAATTCAGGCTATGATAATAATGCAGTTGCAATGCAATCTTAATACTTTCTTATATCTTCTCTTTCTATTTCCTCTCCTCCATATTCGTTTGATAGTTGGTTAGTAGATAGTGGGGCTTCTAGACACTTCACTAGTTATCATGAAGTCCTCTCAAACCTGGTTGAGAGGGAGACCAAATTGAAGATCATTCTTGGGGACAATTCTATTTATCCTGTGAAGAGGTTTGTGTTAGTTTTTGTGGCATTGAATGGTTTTCTAGTCTCGAAACTTTCTCGAGAGGCTAAAACATAGTCGTTCTGGGCCCAAACCCAAAAATTGTTTATGGAAATTCTACCTAGAGATGGCTCAATTAAATTAATTGATCATAACTAAAAAAAAATCTAAGTCTAACTTAGGAAAAATCGTTAATTAATAGTAATTAGTTAATATATGTGAGAATTATCTAGAAACTTGCACGGATCAACTTGGAGATAATCTCATCTATCGATTAAGTTTTAATCTTGGTCGTTGAGGTCTCAACTATATATTATAAGAAGAGGTCGATAGGTAGATGGAGTATACACTAATGCAGATACTCAGTTGCTTAGGCAATTTGAATTCTCAGTAGCAGTAGTGATTCAGCAGTGGAGATCAAGCCAATTGGTGAGTAGCAAGTGCCAAAAGAGCAACATAACAGTATTCTGGAGGATTTTCCAGTCCCTGAGAGTCAGAATGAGGAGGCTAAAATCATTATCTAGGAGGATGTGTAGGTGATGTACAAAGCCTCAAGATAGGCAGTTCGATTTGGCTGAAGGGAAGGTCGTTTCAATTTCCATAGGTCGGGAGGATTTTCCAAAATGCTAGAGAAACATATTCCTAGTCAGCAACAAGAAAGACAACTTTATTAGCATAAGTTTCAAGTTGAGTGTGAGAGGGTTTGTGCAAAGGTGACACAAAGCCTATGCGAAGTGTTTGGACGAAGTCCTTTTCAGAGAAAGTCAAGTGTTGGACTGCTTGGAGAGAGGGTAAAATCCCTTGACATATTTTTGCCAGTATTTTTCTCAGATAGAATCGCCAGTTTGGAAAAATTTTATTGTACTCATAGTTTATGTTGCTGCATAATAATAAAAACCCTCATTGTTGCACCAGTTTTCCCACATTGGGTTTTCCTAAGGACTTTTGTCCAAAAATAACGGTATCAAATATTTTGTGTGTGCATGTTAGCGTTTCTCACTTTCTAGCATTTTTATTTCTATTGCATTTATTTTATTTTGTGAAGAAATTGCAATGTGATTAATTTGATATTAATAAGAAAATTAATAAATTGATAATCAGTGAGGAGAATTAATTCGAGTTGTTGCATTTCAAAGAATTTTCACATGGTATCAGAGCATATTTGATGGACCAGAATCTCATAGGTAGAAGAGAGAAATTCCGTTGTTCAGAGGGAGAAATGGGCCAAAATTTTCAAAGGCTACATAGTGCCTATCCAGGCAGTGTGAATAGATGGACAAGGGTTCAATTTTCCAGATGCAATGGCAGGAAAATTCGACTTGTCTAGAAAAGTGATTCTAGAAGGTAGAGGGAGCAACAACTCATTATTTTCGTCGAGCATATTTCTTCTCCAGGCATAGAAGGGCTTTGCAGCAGTTTGCTAGATAAAAATCAATGCCAAGTGGAAGAGAAAGTGCACACATAGAGGGAGATTTCTCCCAAAGGTTTTCTAGTTCATCAATCTAATATTTCCAGTTGTAGCAAGCAGTTTATCTCACTCCGAAAGGGAGTGTGAATAGCAAAGCTAGAAGTTGAGCAAGAGAAAGAGGGAGATTTGCATCCCAATTCAAGTTTTTGTAGAGATGCCCATAATAGAGCTTCGAGATCAAGACAGGTTGCAGGGAGCGTCCAACTATATCATCTAGAAGGGCAGGTTGTCATTCCTGTTAGATGGGCATGGCCTGAAAACCTATGCAGATAACGTTGTGGCAGTACCTACCAATGTAGATAAATTGAAATTATTCAGGAAAGAGATAGACAAGAGGAAACGGATAATCCTGGATGGAGTTTGAGACCATATAGTCTCACATATATCTGGCAAGAACATTGCCAAAGAGACGTGGGATGATCTGTCAAGGCTATATCAAAATCCTTTTGATCCGCCAAATATGTTCTTGAAGAAAAAGTTGTAGAATGCTATAATGCAGAAGGGTGAAGGCATTGATCCCTTTCTCATAAGACTTTGAGATATTCAAGATGAGCAACAGCTATAGGGGAAGTTCCTAAAGATCATAGCTAGTGCATTGACCCTGAACAGTGCTCGTGAGGAATGGGAAATCTTCGTCTAAGGCATTTTGGAACAAGATACATTACTAGGGAGAGACAGGAAGTGGTCAAACCTACAGTAGGAAGAGATGAGGTGAACCTTAGTGAAGGTCTCCATTAGTGGCAGCAACAACAAGGGATTGAAAGGTGTGAAGAATGAAGACAATGTGGCCCTACCAACAAAGGGGAAAACAAAAGGTCTTAGTCAAGAACAAGCCTCGCAAGAAGAGAAGAAAAAGAAGAAGGATCTATCAAAGATCAAGTGCTTTAGGTGTGGTGAGTTTGGCCACAACAATACTCAGTGTCCTCAAAGGAAGAAGGACAATAAGGAGAAGAAGGATCAAGCAGCAGCATCCCGCAGAGGAGGAATATTTTTCTATGTTTGCAACTATACCTCTAGGAGTGAGATGGGGCAATATGGAGCTTTAGTCCCAACGTTGCACAAAGATTCAGGCAAGGTCCAGTGAGGTGAGCATTGGATGGTGTTTCCTCATGGGTCATTATCCTTGCTACAGGGGCCCACAGATTCAGTAGCAAGAGGATCAAAGTCAGTTGGTGCAGTCAATCCTAGAGTGACAGTTGCAGACTAGTTGTAGTCATATATTGAGGAGCGCAAAGAAGTGTTGATAGCACAACAGGAAGATCAGTTCAAAGTCAGCATCAACGCATATTTCGTAGTGGACAATGGAGAGGCTAGTAGCAGTCAGAGACTCAGGAGACAGTTTCCACACAAAGACTCAGTTGATACAATATTTTGGATGTTTATCAGTTGTAGTAGTTGTAGTAGCAGCGACAATAGTTGAGAGGGAGTGTTGGTTGAGTTGTAGTGCATATGCAGGGTTGCCAACAGTACAAAATGTATAGTGTGGTGCTAGCAGCAGCACAAATGTAGCAATTTGGTTAAACTATAGTCATTGGTAGATGAATCAAAGTTAGTGAAGTAGTTGGTGGGCAATGGAAGGAAGCTACAGTTGTCAAACATCAGTAGCATGGTTGGAAGATTTTGTAGAGATAGGGTGTTGTGGCAGTTGTGCAGCACTAGTTGGAAAGAATGCCTACCTCTCTAGGAGGGAGTGTTAGTTTTTGTAGCATCAGATGGTGTTCTAGTCTCAAAAATTTGTGGAGAGGCTAAAACACAGGAGTTCTCCAAAACCCATAAATTGCTTCTGGAAATTCCACCTAGAGATGGCTCAATTAAATTATTTAACAAAAATTAAAATTTTCCTAAAAAATGGTTAATTATTAGTAATTAATTGAGAAAGGTGAAAATTCTCTAGAAACTCACACAAATTGACTTGGAGATAATCTCAGCCATCGATTAAGTTTTAATCTTGGTCATTGAACTCTCAACTGGAAATTATGAGAAGAGGTCGATGAGTAGATGGAGGATACACCAGTGCAAATACTCAATTGCCTACGCAGTTCAAATTCCCAACAGCAAGATCAATAGTGCAGATCAAGCCAGTGGGTGAGTAATAAGTGGCAGAGGGGTAGCATAGTAGTATTTTGGAGGAGTTTCCAGTCCCGTAGAGTAAAAAAGAGAAGGCTTAAACCATTACCCAAGAGGTTGCGTAGGGGCTACGCAAAGCCTCAAGATAAGCAATTTGATTTGGTTGAAGGGAAGGTCGTTTTAGTTTCCAGTGACTGGGAGGATTTTCTAGAGTACCAAAGAGGCATTTTCCTAGTCAACAACAAACAAGACAACTTGATTATCATCAGTTTCAGGCTAAGCATGAGAGGATCTGTACAAAGGTGACGCAGGGCCTGCACACAAGGTTTGGATGACTCGCTTTTCAGAGGTAGTCAGGTGTCGGGATTTCTTAGAGAGACAGTACAATCCCTCAACATATTTTTTCTAGTATTTTCCTCAGATAAAATCACCAACTTGGTGACATTTTATTGTACTTCAAATATCTGCTACTGTAGAATAATAAAAACCCTTACTGTTGCACCAGTTTTCCCACATTGGGTTTTTCCGAGGATTTTTATCCAAAAAAATGGTGTCAATATTTTATGTGTGCTAGCATTTCTCAATTTCCAGAATTTCTATTTCCACAACATTTGCTTTATTTTGTAAAGAAATTGCAGCGTGATTAATTCGATATTAATAAGAAAATTAATAAATTGATAATCAATTCGGAGAATTAATTCCAATTGTTGCATTTCAAGGAATTTTCATAGTTTGGTTTTGTTTCATTTCATTTGGATTATGTTCAAACTATAAATCTTCAAGATGTTTTGTATGTGTCAGGATTGAAAAAGGATCTTGTATATATATCTACCTTGGAGGACAAAGGAATGAAATTTTATTTTATAAATGGAAATGTTCTTACTTGGCCAACGGAATATAGCTTAAGGGATGCCTTCACTTTGGGATCAAGAATTCAAAGTCTTTATAAATTCAATGGAAGATCAATGTAAGCATTAGTTCATGATAGTAATCATCAATGTGAATTGTGGCACTGAAGATTTGCACATATTCACTACAAAGCCTTGCCTCATGTGAGAAAGATGGTTTACGGGATGCGCAAGATTCGTCTAGATCATGATGGAGTTGGTCAAGGATGTGCCAATGGAAAAAAATTGAGGGTACCATTCCCTTCAAGCAAAAGAAGCTGTAATGGAATACTTGAACTTATACATTCTGATTTGTGTGGACCCATGTTGGTGACCTCTCTTGGTGACTACCTATACTATATAATATTTGTGTATGACTTATCCCATAAGACATGGACTTTCTTCTTGAATAACAAGGACCAAGAATTTAACATGTTCAAGGACTTCAAGGCCCTGGTAGATAATCAAACAGGGAAGAAGATTAGAATCTTTAGGTCTGACAATAGAGGAATATTCATTTCAAATGAATTCATTGACTTTTTCAAGAAAGAAGGAATCAAGAAGGAGACCATCATACCTTATAACCCCTAACAAAATGGTGTAGAAGAAATGAAGAACAAGACCATCATGGAAGCAACCAAAGCTATGTTGCATGATCAAAAGTTATGGAAGTTTCTATGGGGAGAAGCTACTAACATTGTTGTTTATGTTCAACATATGAATCCTCATCAAGCCTTAGGTGACAAGACTCCCAAAGAAGTTTTCATAGGTGTAAAGTCTGAAGTTAGACATTTGATGATCTTTGGTTGCCCTATCTACTTTCATGTCCCAAAGGACAAACAAGCTAGAAGCTTTAGGAAAAAAGGTTACTTTTGTTTGTTACCGTAAAAATTGTAAAGTTTATAGAATATATGTGCCTGGTCAAAGGAATATAGAGTTTATCAAGGATGTGACATTTATTGAAGAAGTTTCTCTTGGGAAAGCAAGGGACACTCCTCCCCCTACCTATGTTGAGAGAAAAGATGATCCCATGGATGTACAAGAAGGCCCTCCTTTGACTGAGCCATAGTATGATCTTGTTGATGATCCCATGGAACCTGTGGACCTCTTGGACCCCCCTCCATGTGATCCTCTCACCAGGAAGAGACCATTATGTCTTCGTAACACCTTATAGGATGTTGAGAGACATGTTGTTGCAGGAGGAACTTTCAGGGAATACAAGAAGCCATGTTGATATCAAGGATATGTTGTAGCTATGAGAAACATTATATAAGATGAACCATGCATTTTTGAAGAAGTTGTGAAAGAACAAGTATGGAAAGATGTTATGGCTGGAGACTATGAGTCCATCATGAAGAATGATGTATGGGAAGTGGTTCCGAGACCCGAAGGAAAATCTGTTGTAACTTCTAGATGGTTGTACAAAATTAAGCATGGTGTGGATGGAAGTATCGAGAAATATAAGGCAAGATTAGTGGTTAGACATTTCTCCCATAAAGAGAGGAATATGATGATATTTTTGCACCAATTTCCCATTCCACTGCCATCTAATCTATCATTTTTCTTATTACTATCCAGGGATGGACACTTCATCAGATGGATGTGACTACCTCATTTCTACATGGCTTTCTCCAGGAAGAAGTATACATGGAGCAACCACAAGTATTTGAGGAGCCTAACAGAAAGACTCATGTGTGCAAGTTGAAGAAAGCTCTTTATGGATTGAAGTAATCCCCCGGGGCTTTGTATGCCTGCATTGATAGCTACCGAATGAAGCTTGGATTTACAAGAAGCAATGATGATCTAAAGCTCTACTTCCAAGTTGTCCAAGGTATGCCCCTGGTTTTGGTATTATATGTTGATGATTTATTCTTGATAGGTAGATAACCTATTATTCTCTAATGTAAGAGGGAGATGGCCTCTGAATTTGAAATGAAATACCTTGGTTTGATGTGCTATTTCTCGAGCTTATAAGTGTGGCAGAGACCTAGTGAGATTTTACTTTCCCAATGGAAATATGTTGTCAAAATGCTAGAAATATTTTAGGTGGTAGAATGTAAATCCATGGCCACACCGATAGAGATTAATTTCAAGAAGTTACGTGGTGAAGTTGTGGGCCTAACTTGCAAATCCCTCTGAGTATTGACAGTTGATTGGGGCACTAATGTTCTTGGTGAACACTAGACCAGACATATGTTTTGTTTCCAACACTTTGATTCAATTTATGATGGATCCACTACATGCACATTGGGTTACTTCTAAGCATGTGTTGAGATACATGCATGGGACTATTAATCATGGACCGAGATATAATTTCGATTATGTGAGACTTCAAGGATACATTGATGTTGATTGGGCCGAAAATGTTGTTGACAGGATAAGCACATCAGGGTATTGTTTTAGCCTAGGGTATGTCATGATATCTTGGATGAGTAGCAACCAAAAGTTTGTTTCCCTTAGTACGATTGAGGTTGAGTACCAAGAAAAAATTTAGGGGCAAAATTTCACAAATGGTCTATTTTTTGGAATTTAAAAAAGAAAAAACTATTCGCCAATTTGGTTAAAAATTCGCATATTTTTTACATATTTATGATCAAATGATGATAGTCGCCAAAAATTTACCAATTTTAATAGTAAATTATATGTTTTTATTGAATATTTGCCTACACTCTATATTCATGAATTTTCAAACTAGAATAGTCACCTACAATATAATATATAGGAAAAATATTGAATCCTTAAAAAATACCCTGTTGAGTACATTGCTAATAGCATGGCTAGCTACGAGGAAGTCTGGTTGAGGAAGTTTTTTAGAGATTTGCTTAAGCAGGTACTAGATAAGACTATGATATATTGTGACAACAAGTGGGATATGACTTTCAGAGAATCACATGCTCCACGACAGGTCCAATCACATTGAGATCAAATATCACTATATCTGGGATATAGTACAAAGAGAAGTCATAAGACCCCATCACATTTAGACTATAGAGCAAATAGTGGACATTCTTAACAAGCCTTTGTTGAGGGGGAAGTTATTGGTCTTTAGAGAGACGTGTGGATTGGTGGATGTGACCCTTCCAGGAAGGGGTCATGGTTGATCGAGAAGACTGAGCTATGCTCTTCCCCCCTTGTTGAGCTCCAGGATTGGGAATGGAGCCGGAGATCTCCTGGGGTTGAGGGAACTCTGGACAATAAGTGTGTATGATCCTTACCCTTTGTGATAAGTTGTATATATCCTATTGTCACTATAGGGTGTGTGTGATCATTTTCACTTGTGGCAATTTAAGTATCTCACCCTATTATCAAGTTTGGGACTTGACAGAGTATACCCTAATATGCATCTTACCCATAAGATGGGCTTGTTGTGATTTCCACCCATCTAGCCAATGGGTGAGGAGACTTGGGTGTGTGTGATCCTTACCACTGGTAAGTTGGGTATCTCACCTAAGTTAGTGGATGCAGGTGTTCCACCACTTAATTCTTAAGGGTCAAGGTGGAAAGATCAATAGAAAATAGGATGTGTGTGATCCTTACCTCTCATGGTAAGAGGTATAGAGAAGCCCGGCAACCCCTAAGGAGACCCTACTTTCCCTTGGAAATTTTTAATTTGCACGTGGAAAAATATTATTTTCAAAGTCAACACAAAAAGTACAAGTCAACCTAAAGGAGAAATTCGTCCACCTAGAACACAAATAAATACACTTCACTTGGCATCAATTGGATCATCACATCACACATTAATCCTTCTTCATTTGGTTCGATCTGGTCTGAAATTGCAGGGTCTGAGTTCACACGTGCGAAGGAGAGAGAGGACCTTCTGCTAACTAAGTTTGACTTTTATTTTGGGACTATTTAACTAGTGTTGACTTGAGGAGAGTTTGACTTCATTTGACTGGTATTGGATCTATTTTGGGAGGTTGATTTGACTGGGACTTTGACCGAACTTTTTTGGGCACTTTGACCAGTGTTGACCATAGATCTAAATCTAGGGTTTATGCAGAGTTGACTTTGACTTTCACTGATTTTTTAGGAATATTTCTTTTACTGTTTTGACCAAATTTGGCTAAGCAAAAGAGGCCACATTCTATGGTTGGTTGACCGAAATTTTTGGAGTTGATTTGACTGTTGACTCTAGACTGGTTAGGGTTACGTTAACTATTGTTGACTTTGACTAAAAAATGCAGAATTGTTATTTGACCAGATTTGACTATATATCTCATATTTTATTGGATATTGGCTTGGTTTACTTGAAAGTTCTTAGTTAAGGCTTTGACCTTTGAATATTTGTTGGAAGTACTTGGGCTATGTATCCTTGTTGAACATTTGATGAACATCTAATAGAAGAAGAATTTGGTTAGGATTTCCACCTTATGGGGTTTTTCTCTGGTCTTTGACCTAAATCTCTGTCTCATTTGATATGGGCTGTCTTCTATTGTGCATATTGTTTATTGTTCTATCTACAATTGCTTACTGTTATTGGGTGATTGAAATTAATTGGAAAAAGTGAATGGTGTTAAAAGAATCAATTGCCCAAGTGATTGTTATAGCATAGAACTTTGAAAAATTAACAAGAGAAACATCATAGTTTTGTGACCTTTGGTTTTATTTTCCAAGTTTAAATGACTCTCCCTATTCTCCTAACTCTTCATATTACTCCTAATTATAAGAAAATATTGACAATTACCCTAATCCCTAAGGATTAGGTATGTAACATTTTCCCCCACTTAATCGAAAGGGGTGTTGATGACTCCAACCATCATTATGAACTTTTCAAACTTTTCTCTTCCAAACAATTTGGTGAGCATGTCTATACAATTTTCTCATTTGTGAAACAATGCATCTGTTGGAAATATTACCTATACTAAGAGGGTGGGTGATCAATATTGGACACTTTAGCAATTGTTTAAAAATTCAAAGAATACATGCAAATAATACTTATCAACAACACATTAGTTTATGCGCGAAGTTTATCTTAAATAGTTTCAATGTTTACAAGTACCAACTTGAAGGAGGCAACAATCCCTTAGTTTATCAACACCTACTGGAAGGATGCACCAACCCCCTAATTTACAAACTTCAACTTGTAGGAAGCTACAACTCCCTTCCCTTGCTCCACCCTTCCACCCTTGCTTCAATAAAGAAAAATAAGGACTCTCGTACCAAGGATATTGGCCCTCTCACTTATACTACATAAGAGAAAAGTATACAGTAGTACTTATTGTCCAAGGTGCGGGCTTGTAACAACTTTCTAACCAAAACCATAAACCTTCAAAAAGTGTGCCAAAAACCCTTGTTTTAAATGTGCCAAAAAAATCAGAAATTGTGCCTAAACCCTTTAAAAATGTGTCAAAATCCTTTCCGTAGATAGCCTCTCCAATCCATCCTCTCCTCACTTCTGGTTCATGAGCTATGAACCCTAGAAACCCTAATTTTATTTTCTTGTTTAAACAAATCCAAATTATCCATGAGCGAATTGTTGAAATGCCTCCTCCTCATGCCTATATATAGTGCTCTTCAAGGTCCAATATATCAATAAGAGGCTAACTTGTCATTGGTTGGGGCTGACTTGTCAAAGGCAACATAATTAATAAAATTCAAAAATCCATATCTTCTCAACCATGAGGAGTTAGAGGGAGTTCCATACATAGGTGGAAAGGCCTCGGAATAAGTTTTCCAACCATCCATGTTATGATTCCATTTGAGCTAGTGAATGGAGTAAAAATGCATTAAAAAAAGGGTATCAAATTCTATTTTATAAGATATCCTTTCACATGAATAACAACTTATTTCAACAATCTCCCTCTTTGTCATTGATGGCAACCAATATTCTCCCCCTATCTCCATGCTTCAAGGTCTTTCTCTCCCCCTTTGACATCAATGGCAAAGGGTGATTCTTCTCTTTCTAATTGCTCCTTCTGAACTTATGGCGCTCAATAGTACTTCACCTTTCTTTGTTTGCCTTCTTATCCTTTCTTATTATCATTAGAGCTCTTTTGTGTGGATTTAATCTTCTTTCTCTCCTTTTTGTCTAGGATTTATTTGTTATTTGATATTTTTGTTGTTGTTGCAAACAATCTTCCTAAGTCTTCTTCTCTAATTTCACATCTTCAGGAAGCAAACATGAGATTATATCCCTGATCACATATTTTGCTATCACTAAGGAGATTATGTTTCAAATCATGAACCAGTAAGACATTATTTACTTTTATATTTTCACTTCCAAGACTTAGTACACCATTTCCAAGCATCTTGACAAAGGAGTCATTTCCAAATGCAACATTTCTACTCTTTTTTTTTCCAAACTAAAGAATTTATTATGGTCCCCAATCATGTGTATTGAGTACCCACTGTCTATGTACCATTCATCTTCTTTATTCTCAACAAGCAATGCTAGTCTGCAATCTTCCTTTTTTTCGATATTGTAGTTGGTTTCTCCTTCTTTATGATAGGAGCATTTTCTTTTATATTTTTTCAATCTTGTGCCTTGTGACCAAGATTATTGCATTTGTAGCATACAATGTTCTGATCCATTAGTGGATTAAATGGACTGTAATTTTTGTTAACAAATCCATGAGCATTTCCAGGTCTATGGTCGTTCTTTGTATATCCATAATCATGTATGTTTCTTGTATAGTTGTTTCTTGCATTGGTTTTACAATGAATGGTTGAAATGGTGTTGCCACTAATGCCAACATCAGTCTTTGAACGCTCTAATATACATCAATGGATTGCATCAATTGGAAGCCTCGGTGGACATGAAGCCCTGGAAGGAAGAGAAGAAACCTCAAATGTTTAGAATCCCTTGTGGTGTAGTCATGATGCTCCGCATTTAATGAGGGATTTGAATGGAAAGACCAATGAAGTTGCAAGCAAGACCATCATAGAATGATAGATCTCTTCATGTCATTTTTAACGATAGGTGGCATGCCACATAACTCCTTATAGTTGAGGAGATATGCTCTTTCAAAAATGATACCCTGAAAGTGTGGTCATGATGCTCAAATGAATGGTATAAGGAAACTATTTGACTGATTCCATTTTGGCATTAAATATTCATAAAATTAAATGGTGTTTATATGGACAAAGTCAACCCTCAAAAAGAGGAATATTTATATTACAAAATTGGCTTAAAAGGAGGTCTCAAGTCGGCTCCATAAAAACAAAAACAAGAAAAAAACAAAAATTGTAGATTTAAATTCTTATTATGATCGGGTTAGCCTTCCTCTTGTCCCCCTTTACAAATCTATAAAATAGGGCATCGTGAGCCCTTTTGGAATATATCTATCATTGTAAAATAAACATATGAAGAGGATGAGGTTGCTCTAAGATGAAATTACAGACCTAAAGAAAAACTCTCGAGGAAAAGAAGACATGCATATATAATCAATTCCAAGCGTCACACACTTGTGTTTTGATTCATTCTCCAAAGGAATAATAGAATGAAATCAATGCATTGTTGATCAATCTAGTAGATCTAGTTGTTGTGTAATAAGATTGGTCAGTTCGATGTGTGCATGGTTGTAGTATGAATCGTTGGCAATCAGGTGTGAAAAGTCCAAGGGGACAATTGTGCGTTCCGATAGATGGAGTGCTTACTCAATATATATGATTGTTGAATAAGTGATAGTGTGATGATGTAATGAATAACAAAGGGTGCAGCTTACTTCCATTGAAAATTATACTATTGCTTGAGGATTCTATGTGACCATACCTCGTGTGAAATTTTGAGAGGGCGCATGGTGGTGATGAGAGGGTTTAAACCAATCTAAACAAGATCATTGTAGGGCACAATGAACTCAGCTTAGTGTGTACATTTGCATAAAGTACTTGTTAACTAAGAATGTATGTGTAAATCTGTAAATGTTAAGATGGTCATGCGACAAAATTTGTCATTGAATCATTGGTTTGAAGAACCAAGATTGATTTACTTCTATGGAGAATGAATCATTGATCTAAGGAGTGCTAGAGGGAATATTTGCAAGTAGCACATATGTAGATTGAAATCTCAATCGTTGGATGAGTGTGTTCCTAGCATTGATTGCCTAGAGGATCTGTGGGCACTCTATGTAAAAGCCATCATTGTCAGAGGACTTGAGGACCTAGAAGCCAAAAATGTGTATCGATAGTTGAAACAGCAACAACCAGTGTAAGGAGAGTCGCCATCTCTCAAATTGCAGTTGACTTATTTGTTGGATGAAAAGTGCGGCCAACCCTCGCCATCGTAAGCCAAAGGTTTGAAGGTTTCAATATATGATATGCCTTCAATGTTCTCATGACATATATGAGAGTCAAACTAATTGATGATTGTCCACGTTAATGATTTTCCATGTTAGTTCAATGTCAGGGTGAAAGATTGGTTGGTATTTGGCCATGAAATCCTTCGACATGATGACATTGGTCAAGGAATTAAAACCTGCTCCATGCACATTGAAGCCAATTCAGTTATAACATATTTTTCTTAGGTGAATGTTATTACAAGCAATGTTGTATATCTTGATTAGCAAGTGTCATGTATTGTATATGTGAGGTCTTAGGTTCAAGACCCTTGGTGGTAAGGTTGAAACTTTATAATTTTGGCTTTTTAAGGTCCATTATTGCACATAATTAGCAGTTGATTGTGAATGGTGCCAAAATCCAACAAAGTTCCCGGAAAGAACTCTTTTGTAGAACATTTAACTTATAATATGGTTTAGCTTGATTATGTTCAGTTTATGAAGTCAATATTGACCCAAATTGAAAATTGGGAGAAGAAATGAGATCAGATTTCATAGACAAACCTTGTTGAAATGATTATAGTGGTTTTATTTAGAGTGCCAGTGATTACAAAGTTTGCAATGATAGTGTTTATAGTATCGTGACAATGTTGTGAAAGCATAACAGAAATTGATTACTGGACAAAGGTAGAGGTAGTTCAATGACATCAAGGTTATTGACAACAATAGTGTAGTGATCAAGTGCAATGGCTAAGCAACATAATCTATTATGTTATCTAATATTTAAGGTTGCAGGGTGGTGCTTAGGAAAGTTGGAGCTTGTAGATTGTTGGAGCATCCTTTTAGTTGGAGCTAGTAAAAATAAGGCGTTGGAGCATGCTTTTAGTTGGAGCTAATAAAACTAGGGTGGTGAAGGATCCTTTCAGTTGGAGCTAATAAAGCCAGGGTGTTGGATCATCCTTCCAGTTGAATCTAGTAAAACCAAGGTGTTAGTGCATCCTTTTGTTGATTTTCTAGTACAATCAAGACTAATACAATTTTCAAACTGATAAAAACTTCCAACGATACACTTTGGCTTCTTTATAGCATTCCAATTATAAAGTAGTTACACAAGAAAATTTTCAACCAATTTCTTCAATAGAGCAATAGATATCATAGTAAACGATGAGACAAGGAACAAATAAAATTTATTGGGACAAAACCCCATAAGGGGGAAAACACGGTAGTATTTCCTTTTGAGAGAGAGTTTAACTCATCAAAATGTAAATCAAAATATTCCATTCAAAATGCCAATCTCTGACCTCAATAAATGCCAAGTTAAACTAGTCAAATGAGAGACAAAATTCAACGCACTAGCCAAAGTCCAAGTATGAAACAAAGGGCCGAATTTCAGAGTGAGCAGATGGTCAAAGGGCTGAAATTCAGTCCTATAATCTCAAAAATTTGGTCAAAGCTCTGAGTTTGACCTGTGGTCAAATCTTCGGTCAACGACCGAAAATAGAGTCAAAATCTCGATCAAAGACAACCAACAATCTACAGATAATTTTATCCTCCAAGTAGTCAAAAGCTCGATCAAGCAGCAGTAGAAAATCCAAAGTCAACGCTCTTCAAACAAAATTCAAATAGTTGGTCAATGCATAGACAAATCTTCTTCTTCTTCTCCTCGCATGCATGAACAAATCTTATTGTTTCAGATTGAATGGATGAGTCATGTGAGATGCCAAATGAGGTCAATCGAATGCCAATATATATGTATGCTAGTTGATAGATTTTGACCATAGGGTCAAACCCCTTCATGTTGTGGGGCCGACTTGTGCAAATGAAAATACATAATTTGTCATTTTTTTCGCCAATGGAAATACCAATTGAAGCCACCAATTTTCAACACTCCCTCTTAGCTAGGGAGGTACTTTTGATTCTCTCTCTCTGGATCAATCTCCTTGACCAATCCATTGGTCTCTCAATGATAACCAAAGGGAGAGATCAGATGTACAAGTCTTACCATAAAGAAAGATACATAGCATCAAACTCATCCCATAAAGAAAAACACAATGGCATCAAGGTCAACACCCAACTAACCATGGGATTAATCAATGAGGTAAAACTCTCCAACCATATGCAACAGTTTCTCAATCAAGCACGATGACCCAAGAGAGCACTCAAAAATCAATCTTCCCAACCTAGTCCACTTGGTTTCTATTAAAATTGGCAACTAGGGCCAAACTCCATGTGGGTCATCTTATTAATGGAAGCTGATATTTTCTTGGATCCCTCTCATCGAAAGGTGTAGGATTGATCTAAAGATCATCTAATTCCGATAAGTATTCATGGAGATATGGATTTATTTGTGTTATGGGACAATTCGTTAAGGTCAACGAGCAACCAAATACACTCCACTTGTGCTCAACGTTTTAGTATAAATATACGTGGCCTTCAAGTCATTTCAACACACTTGGGATCTCTTCCTCTCTCTACTTATCTTTGGGTTTTAGTAGGGGGAGAGATCCTAAAGGATAACGCTACCCTGATCTAGAGGGAAAAAGCAGGAATTGCTGGGAACTGCCGGGAACAACCAGAATTCCCAGGAACTACCAAGAACATACGGATTTGCCGAAACTGTCGAGAACTACCGGGAACAGCCAGAACTGCCAGAACTACTAGGAACTGCCGAAACTTCCGGGAATTGCCAAAACTGTCGGAACTGTCGGGAACTGCCAGAACTACCGAGAACTATTGGGAACTGTCGGGAACATTCGGAACTAGCGGAATTGTCGGGAAAAACTAGAATTGTTGGGAATCGCCAGAACTGTCGGAACTGCCAGGAACAACCGAAACTGCTAGAAACTTCCAGAACTGTTGGAACTAATGGGAACAACTGGAACTGCTGGAACTGTTGGGAAATGTCGAAACTGTCGGAACTACCGGAACTGTCGGGAACAGCCGGAACTGTTGGAACTGCCGAGAACTACCGGAACAGCCGAATCATCTGCCTCCGAAGGAGAGCACCATGCAAGGGACAACTAAATAACATTGGGACAATTGTATGGTACTTAGCAGCAAATACACCAAGCATGGAATATTACAGCTAGCATGCAAGGGAATGCTAGTATGCAACAACAAGCATGTTAAGGACAACAAGCATGCTAGGGACAACAAGCAAGCAATATGCAACCAACACATAGGTCAGTATGGAAACATGGCGCAGCAATGGCACATAATGCAATACAGTGATGGGTACAGTCATGATTAATGAAGCGTGATGAGATTCAACATAGTGATGATGGGTGCAACATGGTGCAAAGCGGTGAGGTGCAGCATGATGACGAAATGCAACACAGCGATAGGTGAAGGAGTCACCTTGGAGAATCAGTTGAAGCAGCATGTCTTCAACTGATCTCATGTATCATCTTCTTAGAGATGATCTATGCTCTTATCTAGATAAGTCAAAGTGTCGACTTCTGTTGTAAATGTACTATCTCTCCTCTCTCTCTCTCTCTCTCTCCTCTTTGTTGAACTATTGAAGAACATATAAGAAGAATTGATCAAGGGTTTCCCCACATTGGGGTTTGTCCCTGGCTAGCGCCACATCTTGTGTCCTCTTGTCTTGGCTTGTCTTCTGCGATTTATTTTTATGTTCTATATGCAGTTTACTTTAATGTTGATGTAATTGCTTATCTGGAAAAGATATTGAGCTAAGTGTAAAAATTGAAATAAATTGCTCTAAGCATAGAATATACCTAAAATTAACATGGTATTAGAGCTAAGGTGAAGGTAATGCCCAAGAAAGAGTGAAAGAGCAATCACCGAAGACAATTGGGAAAGAAAAAAAGGATCAATGGATTCTTCAACCCTCTTCAAATTCATCGAGGGTGAAGTCGAAGCAGAGAATATTATCAGAATGGCACAGCGAAATATGGCTTACCTAAAGATCACTTCATTGGAAGACCGGATCTCAAGGTGGAAGGAAAGGCAAGTAACTAGTTCGGCCATTATGCAAAGGAGTGTCCGAATGGCAGGGACACATCACTTGATGATGATAACAATCATTCTAGGGACATCTTCAATGATCAAAGGAATGACAGGTAATGCAAGTCATCAAGGAAATGGGCGACTCTTCAAAGAAAGCAAGGAACCCCGGGTATGAAGAATCAAATGTTTTTTCTGATAAGATAAAAAATCGTTATCTTGTATTGGCCCTCTCCTTCAAATTCTTTGGGAATCTGGCTTATTGATTGTAGTTCTTCAAGGCACTTCATCAAATAGACATGTGCACTCTCTAATTTGGTAGAGATGGAAACAATCGTGGGATTATACTTGGAGCCGATGCCACCTATCCCAGAAAGGGTGTAAGGACTGTTACCCCTCAATTGAATGAAGGTAACTCTATTCATTTACAAGAATCTCTTTTATGTACCTAATCGCAAGAATAACCTGGTGTCCATCTCAGAAATGGAAGTCAAAGGTTTCATGGTGGCATTCATCGATGGAAAGGTACGTGTTAAAAAATAGAATTTTCAAAGATGCTTTTTCTCATGGGTTCAGGGTTGGCAATTTGTATCAAGTTGCATAATGGTCCATTGGGGATCATGTCAATTGACATATCGCATCTATAACACCGGAGGTCTACCTATGGGACCCTACCTAATGTGATTCATATGGTGATAGGGATGCCTGAATTCAAGAAGAGCATGAAGGTACATTTCTGATAAGTATCGAAGGAAAATCTTATAAGGGGACCATTCCCCTCATGCAGCAGGTCCACAGGTTTGGAACAACCAGAGGAGTTTGAGATTCATGATCGAGAATCTCATGTATATAGGTGGAAGAAATCCCTCTATGGCTTGAAGTATAACACCCCAGGCATAGTATGAGAGGATTGATAGTTGTTTGATGAAGCTGAGATTCACTAGGAATGAAACCAATCCAAACCATTGCTCGAAGGTTGTGGATGATAGACCTCTCATATCAGCACCTTCTGAGGACGACCTATTTCTGACAGGTACAGACCCTCTTACTTGCAGAAGTAAGAGGGAGTTGGATTCCATATATGGAATGGTAAACTGCAAGCCCGTGACTACCTTGAGGACCTCAACTTTCAGAAGTTATATGGTGGTGATGTCGGACCAGATTTGGGAAATTCCTCTGAGTTTCATAAACTCATTCGTGTTGATGTTCTTGGTGAACTTCCATCCGGACATATGTTTTGCAGTTAGCATGGTGAGCTCATATTTGGTTGAGCCTCACTGGATTGGTGCCAAGAATCTTCTGAGATATATTCAGGGCACAATCTCTCATGGATTGAGATACATAGATAGAAATATGAAACTGCATGATTATTCGAATGTTGGCTGGGCAGGTAGTGTGGAGGATCACTAGAGCACTTCCCAGTGCTGGTTCTCTTTGGATTCTACTTCGATATCATGGATGAGCAGGAAGCAAAAGTCAGTTTCTATAAGCATCGTCGAGACCAAATACATAGCTATGAGTATGATCTTGTGTGAAGCTGCATGGTTGCAGAAGCTCTAAAGTGAGTTGTTTGTACACATGATAAATACCACTGTGATTGTCTATGACAACTAGAGGGGGGATTCAATTATTGAGGAATCCTGTATTCGATGATTGCTCCAACAGATAGACATCAAATACTGCCTTATCTAGGATATGGTACGTTGATGAGCGAGGAAAATCCATCGCATTAAGACTGATGTACAGGTCGCAGACATTTTGTCAAAGCCCCGGGTAAAGGTCAAATCTGTGACTTTCCCGAACGACTTGGAGTTGTTGAGAGACCTTCTTATAAGGGTCCTGCATGTTGCATGCATTGAGCTCTGGGAGCTCTAGGGGGTTTGGGGTACTTACTGGAGCAACATACGACCACGGGGCAACTCACCCTCCCCTGGTGGTGTGCTATGTATAGGATGACAGGTTTAACCTTCCCCTGTGATACCCCGTGGCAACTATGGAACAGGATGATTAGTTCTCCTGTGAGCCGAGATGATTAGTTCTCCCATGGAAACTGTGAAATAGGATGATTAGTTCTCCTGTGGGCCGGGATGATTAATTCTCCCGTGGCAATTGTGGAACAGGAGGATTAGTTCTCCTATGGGCCGGGATGATTAGTTCTATCGTGACAACTGTGGAACAAGATGATTAGTTCTCATGTGGGCCGGGATGATTAGTTCTCCCATGGCAACTGTAGAACAGGATGATTAGTTCTCTTGTGGGTCGGCATGATTAGTTCTCCTGTGGCAACTATGGAACAGGATGATTAGTTCTCCTGAGGGTCGGGATGATTAGTTCTCCCGTGGCAACTATGGAACAAGATGATTAGTTCCCCTGCAGGCCGGGATGATTAGTTCTCCCATGGCAACTATGGAACAGGATGATTAGTTCTCTTGTGGGCCAGGATGATTAGTTCTCCCGTGGCAACTGTGAAACAAGATGATTAGTTCTCCTGTGGGCCGAGATGATTAGTTCTCTCGTGGCAATTGTGGGGCAGAATGATTCGTTCTCCTATGGATAGGATGATCAGTTCTCCTGTCGAGGCATCCTGCCCATGCAGTATGGGACTCATGGGAAGTACCTCTCATCTAATGAGTGAGCAGGGAAATGGGGTTAGGGACCATAGTAATACTATCGATGGACGCATCGATGTATCTACCGTAATCCCTATGCTAGGATGACCTCCATTGATCTGGGATCAATATGAGTGGTTTGAGACACTCTCTTGTGATATTGATCTGGGATCAATAAAATTGACTTCGAGCCAATAAGAGTGATGTGACACACTCTCTTTAGATGAAACTGACTTCGGGTCAGTAGAGAATGGTATGACAGATTCTCAATCAATTCTTCTTCTTCATGGTTTAGCAAAGCAGAGCAAAGAAGAGCAAAGCAGAGCTCAGCATAGCAGAGAAGAGCAAAGCAAAGCTTAGCAGAGCAGAGCAGTGTAGGGCACTGATGGCATAGATAGTATAGTCGGACATATGAATCAGCGAATGGAGTTCTCCCTAGTTGAGAGGGAGTGTTAAAATTGGCAACCAGGGTCAAACTCCATGTGGGTCATCTTATTATTTGAAGATGATATTTTTCTTGGATCCCTCTCATTGAGAGGTGTAGGATTGATCTAAAGATCATCCGATCCTTATATGTATTCATGGGGATATGAATTTATTTGTGTTATGGCACAATTCGTCAAGGTCGGCCAGCAACCAAATAAACCCCTCTTGTGCTCAACGTTTTAGTATAAATAGTGGTGGCCTTCAAGTCATTTCAAAACACTTGGGATCTCTGCCTCTCTCTACTTGTCTTTGGGTTTTAGTACGAGGAGAGATCCTAAGGGATAACACTACCCTGATCCAGAGAGCAAAAGCCGGAACTGCCGGGAACTATCGAGAACAATCGGAATTGCCCTGAACTGCCATAACTGTCGGGAAAAACCGGATTTGCTGAAACTACCAGAACTATCGGAACTGTCGAGAACAGCCGGAACTGCCAGAACTGTAGGGAACTGTTGAAACTGCTGGGAACTGCAGGAACTGTCAGGAACTGACGGAACTGCCGGAACTGTCGGGAACTGCCAGAACTATCGGGAACTACCGGGAAATGTCGGGAACAGCCAGAACTGCCAGAACTGTCGAGAACAACCAGAATCGCCAGGAACTGACGGAACTGCCGGGAACAGCTGGAACTATCAGAAATTACCAAAACTACTGGAACTGTCGGGAACAGTCGGAACTGTCAGGAACTGTTGGAATAGCGGGGAACTGTTGGAACTGTTGGAATAGCTAGGAATTGTCAGAACTGTCGGGAACAGTCAGAATTGCCGGAACAGCCAGAGCATCTGTCTCCGAAGGAGAGCAGCATGCAAGGGACAACTAACGAACATTGGGACAATTGTACGGTACTTAACAGCAAATACACCAAGCATGGAATGTTATAGCTAGCATGCAACAGCAAGCATGCTAAGGACAACAAGCATGCTAGGGACAACAAGCATGCTAGGGACAACAAGAAAGCAAGATGAAACCAACACATAGGTCAATATGGAAACATGGTGCAGCAATGGCACATAATGCAATACAGTGATGGGTAGAGTCATGATTAATGAAACGGGATGAGATGCAGCATAGTGATGATGGGTACAGCATGGTGCAGTGCGGTCAGGTGCAGCATGATGACAAAATGCAGCACAACGATAGGTGAAGGAGTCACCTTGGAGAATCAATTGAAGCAACATGTCTTCAACTGATCTCATGTATTATCTTCTTAGAGATGATCTATGCTCTTATCTAGATAGAACAAAGTGTTGACTTCTATTGTAAACATACTATCTCTCTCTCTCTCTGTTGAACTATTGAAGAACATATAAGAAGAATTGATCAAGGGTTCCCCCACATTGGGGTTTGTCCCTGGCTAGCGCCACATCTTGTGTCCTCTTGTCTTGGCTTGTCTTCTATGATTTATGTTTATGTTCTATCTACAGTTTACTTTAATGCCGATGTGATTTCTTATCTGGAAAAGATATTGAGCTAACTGTGAAAATTGAAATAAATTTCTTTAAGCATAGAACATACCTAAAATTAGCAATCTCTCAGTCAAACAAAATCACTCAAGCAAGGGAACTCAAAATAAATGTCCCCGACCAAACCCATTGGTCTTTCAGTCAAACATAATGACTTAAGGGATCACTGTAAGCCTCAAATCCAACCTCCTAACCATAAGGTTTCTTGGTCAAACTCAATTACCTAAAGGAGTAACTAGAACAATCTTCCCAACTGTAAGCCATGGTTTCTCAGCTAAGCCCAAGGAAGATTTTCAATCTCATGATGTTATATAATTAGTGCTCCCTCTCTACAAGAAAGGGATTCTCAACAACTCCAATTTGTTCTCTAAACTAAGAAACCTTCATCCGGGACAATGGTTTTGTCAAAACATCAGCAACCTTCTCATCAGTAGGGATGTATTTGAGCCTCATAGCTCCTCTCTAGACAATATTCTGAATGTAATGATACTCGATCTCAATGTGCTTCGACCTGTCATGAAGAACTAGGTTCTCAAAAAGCTTTACACAACTTTAATTATCACAATATACAATGGTTGGATTCAACTCTTGATCAAACAAACTAGCAAACAACTTACGAAGCCATACAACTTCACAACAGGTTGAACAAGAAACTATATACGCAACTTTGGTCGTACTAAGAGCAACGGAAGTTTTCTTCTTACTTCACCGTGAAATCATAATAGACCCCAAGATAAAATAGAAACTAGAAGTGCTCTTTCTATATTCAATCTATCCAAGCCAATCAACATCAGTAAAACCATACAACTACCATTCTCCATTAGAAACATATTTCAGACCATAACCAATGGTGTCGCGTAGATATCTCAATATATGTTTCGTTGCAACCTAGTGCACATGACAAGACTTGACTAAGAATTGGCTCAATGTGTTCACAACATACCAGACATCAAGTTTGTTGTTAACCAAATAGTTCAAAGAGTTAATCAATTTATGATACATAGAGGGATCAACCAAATCAGAGTCACAATCTAGTAGCTTCTTCAAATTTTTCCCCATGGGAGTGTCCATGGACTTATTGTCCATCATGCTAATTTTTTTAAGGATATTAATGGTGTACTTTCCTTGTCCAACAAAGATTTCATCAGGCTTTTTCCAATATTTCCAATCCCAAATAGCAATTGATAAGACCAAGACCCTTCATTTTAGAAAAAAATCTTTATAATGAACATGAGTGTACCTTTAATGCCATAGTTCACAAAGATCATAGGTGTTTTGTATCAAGGCTTGAATTGAGTGACCAAGGAGATAATATAGGCCTCCTATTCATACACCAATGACCTTGGAAGATTCAAAGGAGGAGTCTTTCTTCCATACTAGAACTTGTCCATCAACGAATGCGATTTTATATCCTTTATTCAAGAGATGAAATGGAAAACAAAATATTCTTCAAACCAGGAACATATAAAATATTATTGATATTGATATTACCTCATGATTCCAATTGGAAGGATGATGAACCAATGCCTTTGACTTTGTACTCGTCATTGTCTCCAAGCTCCACCATTTGAGCTATCTTCTTTTCAACCAATTCAGAAAGAATTAGAGAAATTTTGAGGCCTAAAATGGGTCTCCTAAGGAACATTATAAATAGTGGAAATAATAAAATAAGATTAGATTACCTCATCAAGTTTTGGAGGGAAAAAAGAAAAAAACTACTTTTTCAACTCATATTTTCAAGTTATCTCCCTATGATTTTACTCAAATTTCGAGTGGGAGAACTCTTTAGATGCAAAAATTTATTTTGAATCCAAGGAATACCCATGTTGCATAGTTTTGATGGACGCTACTACATGAAAAATGTGAAATACATGAAATACATGATTGCGAACATGTTTTTTCATGTATTTCACATTTTTCGTGTAGTAGGGTCCATCGAAAGTATGTAACATGGGTACTCCTTGGATGAAAAAATAAATTTTGCATCCAATGAGTGCTCCGACTCAAAATTTGAGTAAAAATGTAGGGAGATAAGTTGAAAATACAAGTTGAAACAATAGTTTTGTTTTTATTTTTATTTTTTATCATTTTACCTTTTTACTCCAAAGATAGTGAATCATCTCCCATGGTTGAGATCATCATAGTGAACCCTATTGGTTATTATAAAGTTGATTTTTTTTTGTACATTTTTGTTTTGAGGCTCATTTTTTACCTCATAATCTCTTTAATGGATGATCACAACTTCTAGTGATGTGCCTAGAGGCACCACTGTCCACTAACCAAATTTCATCATAACATACAATAGAATTTGGGAAAGAAAAATAAAAAGTATATGCATCATTAGAATATTTATTCCTAGGCCTTCTGTGAGGGTTCATTAAGGTCAGCTACAAAAGCATGGTGCTTCCCTTTCCTTTTCCGATCATCATTCATTTTAGGACACCCATTTTGATAGCGACCATATGCTCGGCAACGATAGCACTAAACATTTGTCATGTCTCTTCTTTCTTGAGAGGGAGGATGTCCTCTTCCTGAAGAAATTATTGAAGTAGGTCTTCTACCTGTACTTATTTGAAATCTTCCAAATTTCTCCTTCCCTTCCTATTATTTCAGTGGGCTAAAAAAGCTTGAGAATATTCACTTGGATTTGCAGTATTGCCTTTGGACATGAGCATAGGTTCTTCTTGAGTGAAAGCATCCCATAGCTTATCAAAGGTAGGTACTTTTTTTCTACCATTAATGGTTGCTACAAAAGAATTCCAAGAGTCAGGCATACCACTGATTGCTACAACTACTAATTCTTTGTCAGGTACTTGTTCATCAATAGCTTTGAGTTGATTTCTTATTTGAGATATTCTTACGAAGTATGATACCACAATATCATTCTTTGTCATATTGACATCATAAAGTTGGCTCCTTAGACTTATAGATTGATTTTGTTGATGGTATATAATTCGATAAGGGCCTCATACATCTCCTTGGAATATTTGTGATCCGCAATATAAGGAATTAGATGATCCCTAATAGATTCCACGATGACGCTCATAGCCAAGATGTCATATTCTTGAAACTTGTGTTTTTCTATTTGATCAGTTGGTTTAGTAACTTTTCCCAACACAATACCCAAGACCTTATGCCTTGCAAGGACAAGGTCAATTCTAGTTTTCCATGATCTGAAGTATGTAGCTCCTTCAAGCTTGTTTTCTATCTTCATGAAGGAATTCATTATGAAGGTGATCAATCAATAAAATAGATTTAGGATCCTAATGCTCTTCAAGGTGATCTCAATGCTCTTTCCCTTGAACAAATCTTTAATACCATGTTAATTTTTCAGTGCAATGAAGACTAGTACAATTTTTCAAATTGATAACTACTTCTAATGATACAATTTGACTTCTTTAGAGCATTCCAATCATTAAGAAGTTACACATGAAAATTTTCAATCATTAACTTCTTCAATAGAGCAATAGGGATCACATTAAACAATGAGACAAGAGACACCAAAATTTATAGGGACAAAACACTACAAGGGGGGAAACTCGCTAATATTTCCTTATGAGAGAGAGAGAGAGAGAGAGAGAGAGAGAGAGAGAGAGTTCAATTCATCAAAATGTACATTAGAATATTCCATTCAAAATGCCAATCTCTCACCTCAATAAATGCCAAAGTGAAACCAATCAAATGAGAGAGAGAAGTCAATGCACTGGTCAAATTCCATGTCTACAATAGAGGGACAAATTTCGACTTGAGGTAGCTAGTCAAAGGGCTGAAATTCGGTCCTATAATCTCCTCATAATTTCTGTCAAAGATTTGAGTTTGAGTTGTGGTCAAAACTTCTATCAACAGACCAAAACAAAGTCAAAATCTAGATCAAAGACAGTCAACGATCTACATATAATTTTAGGCTCCAAATTCGGTGAAACGCTTGATCACACGACAACATAAAATCCCAAGTCAGCGTTAGTCAAATAGAGTCAATGCAGAGATAAATCTTCTTCTTCTTCTCCTTGTATGAGTGATGTGAGATGCCAAATGAGGTCAATTGAATGCCAATATATATGTGCACTAGGAGATGGGTTTTGACCATAGGGTCAAACCCCTTAATGTGGTGGGGCCAACTTTTACAAATGAAAATACATGATTTCTCTTTTGTTTTTGTTGATGAAAATACCAACCAAAGCTACCAATTTTCAACACCTTTCAGTTGGATATGATAAATTAGAGGGTTGGAGCCTCCTTCTAGTTGTTTCTATAAAATATTGGAATTTGGAGCTTCCTGTTGATATAATCTTTAAGAAATATAATATGCATTCAATGAATTTTCTCCTGGAAGGGTTTCCACCTAAAAATCTCTTGTGTATTGTCTTCAATGTTGTGCATTGTTGAATGGTGTTGTTAATTGTTTAATGTTTGCATGGTATAATTAAATTGTTAAAAAGTGCCCAATATTGATTCAACCCCCCTCTCAGTATTGTTGAATATCCCAAAAATAACAATGGCCAAGAAAAATATACCTTGTAGGAACAAAGCTTCTTGGTGGTTTAAATTTCCTAATTTTTGATCTTTTGTTCCAGTTAATGGTAACATGTTCCAATTGTTCTTCAACTCCTTTTTGTTTGTTGCTTTCACCTTTCAAAGCATTGGCATAGCTTCTAGACTTTTCTTCATTTTTCCCTTGTTGAGCATACCATATGTTCCTCAATACTAAACTATGGAAGACCTATGACTATCTCCCTCATAATAGGTAACACCTTGTGATATAAATGCCCCATCCTCTTCTACCACAACTCACACAAGTTTCCACTATTAAGAATTGGGGCTTGAATAAGTTCACCCTACAACTTGTACAAATTACCTTTTCTAATCCCTATTATCTAGGTTCTATCTAGGCTAGGTTTGTACATACAAGGCTTGTCAAAATCTAAAAGATTACATGACTCAAGCTAGAAGGAAATAGTAGAAACAACTACTCAATACTTGGCATCATCACAAAGCTCGACTTGCACTCCAAAGTCCTGCTTCTTCAAACTAGAAAATAATTGTCGAGATGATGTCATATGTCAAGGTGCGGCACTATCCACGTGCTACACAATCTTTTGAATCATGCTAAGAGAAAGGGAAGATACCAACAAGAAGCCATTATCAAACATGGCAACAAGCTCATTTTATACAAGCATTTCTCTCTTCTTTTGTTATTGCTTCCCTTTCCCCTTCTTCTTTTCTAGACATTGTGATGCATAATGATTGTACTTATTGATGAGCTACATAATTAAGCTTTTTTCTACGAAATCACGTGCTTTATATTTTATTAATTACTCATTTTCCCTTAAATTATCCTTAAAACCTTATACATACACCGTGGGCAACTTAAGGTATGGAAATGGAAATGTGTTTACTAGCTCTCTTATTACATGTATAGATAAGAGTTAGACGACGATTAAGGAGTAGTTTGATATATGTGTGTGTGTGTGTGTGAATAAATGAAGTGGCACTAACTTAAGTTTGTAAAGGTGTACAATCGGTATTATATGGTTGCAAGCTCTCTCGCAAAATCAAATGTGTCAATCATATAGAAGAAAAGATGGCACCTACAGGTTTAGGTGCATGATATAAAGGAGAAACTACTTTGATTTGGGCATTTACAAAGATTCTTGGGGCACAACATTAGCCACTTGCATATTATTCCATGTACACATATTATTCCATGCACGATGTACACATAATCAATCATGAACCGATCCACTCCACGGATCTCATCCAAGTCCGAAAAAGAGTGTTTTGTGTTTCATAAGTTGTGGTGTTAGTGACTATAGAACGCCTGAGATGCTTTGATGCATAAAAGTGCTTATGATGTCGAGGGAAAATGTATTACTGCTTGCAGGCTTCTTTTTATTATGTTTTCTCTTTATTTAGAAGTATGAAGTATCATGTGCTAAATAATGTGGTTAATGAAAACTCTATTTTCAGATGATCTACCAAGACTTATATTCCCCTCTATCCTATAAATTCATGTACTCTTAAGCATCAATAGACAGTCTATGAACTTTAGTGTAATTTTTCTTGCTTAATATAAATCTTTCTCGTGGATATGTTGGTTTATCCACTGAAGTTGTATTAGTGAATTTGAGAGTTCATAGGCACAGGCCAAACCCTGAGTTGAGCCTGCTCAAGGTAAGGTCACTTGCATTGTATTTACTTTTTCAAGGTGTGTGTTTATTTTCTTGCAAGTTATATGTTTATGTTGATTTTAGATTAAAGTAGAATCATTTGAAGTGATTTATGAAAGGTGTGTTTATTTTGTTTATTGTAGTGTGCTATAGTTCATTACAATACTTTCTTGTATTTTTCTTGGGCCATGTTTTAATTCTAAGCATGTGAAAGGTGGTGCTTCAATTGTTGTGAAACTAACAAGAGTTGTTGTGAAAATCGTAGCAGTTTTGCGAAGAAAACATGAGTTGCTACAAAGCTATGGCCCTACAGGTTTGCCTACCTCTAATAGGAACAGTGACTTGGAGTTGAGTGTTGAACTAAGGTTTCATGTGGCTATACCAAGGTAGAGAAGTTAAGGTCTAGTTGGACTTAGGTTATGCATCACATATAGGTTCCCTTCCTTCACATACAGGATTATAGTAGGAACTTTGATGCTTGTGTATATAGCGCAGAGAGCCTCGTAAGTCAAGTTGATCTTGAGTAGAAAAATTAAATGATCAAGTGAATGTTTCTAAGTTTACTAATTATCTCCCTTTGGCTGCTTCTACTCCCATTGTCATTTTTTTTGACCGAAGGTAGGAATCTTAGTACTTCAAGTGAAGCAAGATAAAGAAAAATAGATCATCTCCTTAATAAGAGAACTTGAAGAAGCCAAAAATAAGGAGGATATTTTAAAAAATTAGATGAAGCAGAAGGAAGAAGAATGCATAAACAATCAGAAATAAATTGTCATCTTGAAAGAAAAAGTTGACAAGTTTAATAAAAAATTGAGGAGTTCACAGGTCTTGGATGAAATTATCAATTGCCAAATATCACCATTCATCAAGATAGGTCTTGGATACATTGGTGAGTCCTCACATTCTAATGATGAAGAGAAACCACACGTCAAATAAGATGAAGAGTAGCCACAAGAAGAGAGACCTCATCCCAATGATGAAGAACAAACACATGAAGAGAATCCTCATCCTGATGATGAAGAACAACCACAAGAAGAGAAGATTTTTTATGAAAGGAAGTCCTATCCCAAAAATGAAGTGCAACCGCACTTTAAGGAAGAGAAGAATTCTTATCAAAGAAAGTCCCATCCCAAAAATTGAGAGAGTCCCAAAATCAAATTCCTACACAAATAAACCAACAAAGAAACCTGTAATACCAATGCCTCAAATCAGAATGATACATTCTGGACACCAACTCACGATAGAGCATTCAAGAGTGGATAGCAACAAAACTATTCTCAGCAACAAGACACCTTCAGCAAATCCTCACCCTATATACCCAAGTACGTAGAAACATTTCATGTTTATTGTTGCACATGTTCTAACTATGGCACAGATCTCGAGATTATAGGGGATATAGCAGGAGCATTAACAAAGGGTTTTATTAAAACCATTGGGGTAGAAGCAGCCAAAGGGAGATAGTTAGTTTGCCCCTTTTAGTAACCTACATCTTGAATGTCCTGTATTTAGAGCATGTTAGTTGCAAGTAGAAACCCATAGGTAAGAAAAGGAAAACGCTTGTTAAGACCCCAACATGTGGTTTAGTGGGAGCCACTAATACTAAAATTTTGGCAAACGAAAAGGGAATCCTATAAATGTCGCTTTTGTTCAAAATAGCGTGGTAGGGAAGTCACCAAAAGGAGAAATCCCAAGCAGGGAAGAGGTTACATTGGTCAAGGAGCCTGAAATTTCTTTGACTTCCAATAAAGTTCAGAATCCTGAAACTCCAGAAAGGGAAAATATGGCAGATGAAGAGGTAAATGGACATAGGCAACAAGGACCTACTACTTCCGAATTTCCCATCCAATATCCTAATACAATCCAAATGAAAAACATCCCTCTTTATGTGCTTCTAAATTTTCATGGCCTATCTAAAGAAGACTCATATACTTTCATCTTTGATTTTTATGTACTTTGTCGTAGTTATGATTATTCCACGATGCTCGGAAACTTAAACTATTTCCTACAACTTTGAAAGACTCAACCCTTTAATGGTTTATGGGACTTGGGGGAGCTCCATTCAAACTTGGGACGATATGAAGAAAACATTTTTGAAAAAGTACCAACACTCACTAGACAAATTATGAGGTCTAAAATGGGCCTCAAAACAAAAAAGTACAACCAAAATCAACTTTATAAGAACCAATAGGATTCAAGATGATGATGTCAACCATGGGGATGATTCACCATTTTTCGAGTAAAAATGTAAAACTATTAAATAAAAAAAACTACATTTTCAACTCGTATTTTCAACTCCCTATGGTTTTACTCAAATTTCGAGCAAGAGCACTTGTTGAATGCGGAATTTAATTCCTCATCCAAAGAGTAACCATGTTGCATACTTTCAGTGGACCCTGCTACATGAAAAATGATAAATACATGAAAAATGTATTCCATGGAAAAAGGAATATGAAGAAGGGTGGAAAAACAAAGGTTGGGGTAACTCATGTACCACGATTTCTCCCTCCTACATTCATACACCCAAGTGTGGGCTTCCCTTATTATGGTTACCCTTGCATTGTGGCATGTGGCTTGGAGCATTTCCCTGATGCCCCATTATGTTCCACCATTAAATCACATGTCACTTACCACTTGATGGATGCACCATGGACATGTCACCCCCCTTTAGAGGTATAAACCACTTAATAGGGTCCTTGGTTAACCCCCTTATTGAGCATGGAGACACATGTACATGTTAAAAACCACTATGGAAGGACATGCCACTATGAAGTGTCCATTTGATTCCATGATTTATAAACTCTTTTACTCGATTACTCGAATGATTTTTTATACTGGAAGGCAAGGGGAGTGTTGGATCTTATACAGATTTGTAGATGAGTCTCCATTTGGGATTTGGTCTCCATATATGATGTTAAATCCCTCCAGAGGGTCATATTTTCACTTGTAGGGTGAGTGTTGAGAGCCATGGGTCTCCACCATAGTAGAGAGTAGATTTTCGCTTCATGGATCCCTCAACACCATTCATTGATTGCTCGTGTTCCACCTTTTGGATGAAGATGATGCACTTGGACCACCCTACCTAGTCGGCTTCACACTTGCACCACACACTTGGAAGATGTTCCAGGGCCTAGATGAGGATGTGTCTCACCATGGCAGATAGAGGGAGGGCTTATGTCATCATTCTAGCCCATACATATGGTATACAGGCATTATTGATCCACTTGGAGACCCATTAGGATGTCATTGTACCCCCACACCCATTTCAGGACACCACATTAGATTCGCTTGAGTATCAAGGGGCCACGCCCTTGAACCCTATGTTTGGAGCCTATTTTCTCACATTGGAACACTTTGGACTCTACTAGGCCTCCTCAATGGCCCAACGACTCAGTATATCTACTATTTTCCCTCCTGAGATGCTTCATCTTTGCATTAATGAGCTATCTTGGTGGGCTTGTCAACAAGTCATGTTACTATTGTACATTATTTTATTATTTGGGGCTTAATTAGGCCATTTAGGCTAGTTGAACTCCCTTGTCGATTGTATAAATAGATGAGAGGCTCATTCATTCCTCTGACCATCATTTGGATTATACTATCGTTTCTCAAGAAATTCAACTAGCCTCTTTAATGGAGAAATTGGTCTTAAATGCATTTTGATGTTTGGAAAAGCTTAATATTGTCTTGGAGCTTCGATTTATTTGCATCTTGATGATTGGAGTAATTTCACTATACTTGTGGGTATTATTTGCATGCTTATTTGTAATTTCCTCTCATGGAATTGTCTATGGAATATTTTTGTTCATGACGCTAGTGTAGTTTCTCTTTAGCTTATGGAAGTTGTTGAGCTTGTCTTTGTGAGGGATTTTTCATACGATCATTTGAAGTATGGTGAATTCTTGTCCTAGAAGTACATCAATGTTCATGAATTACCTTGATAATTCATTATTTTGCAATAAAAATAAGTAAAAATTTCCCTTTGTAACCTAGTTGTTGCCTAGGCCATACGAAGTTGCTAGGAACTCCTTGGTTGGAATTAAGCCTATCTAAGCTTTAATTTCATTTGACTCCATTATCCCAATTGGCTAGGCATTGGTCTAGTCATAAGGTGATCATGAAAAAATATTATTCTCACCTTCTCTTCCTCTTTCTAAGCCCTAATCTAGTAGGCCTCCTATGAAATCATCTTAAAATCATTTTTAACAATTGAAAATTGACCCACTACTGTGTTGGAGTCTTCTTGAGAGGTCCTCCAAATTTGAGGTCGATCCCATGGTGGAATCTCAAGATATTCCAAGCCCTAGCTTGAAGACCATTCTCCTCCCTAGGTACCCTTTGTTTAGTGGCTTTAAAAGGATCATTGCACTCAAATTACAAGTCAAACCTTACTTTGATCCTTTCCTTCCCCCATTACTTGGTCAATTCCATATGTTGGAAGCCATATTCCTCACCCTTGACCTCGTTTGGGTCCACTTGGGCTTATTTTTGGTCCTACAACCTTGCAACTCAACCTTCACAAGGATTTTGTAGAAACCCTTTCTCCTTTAGGATTCTTAGGTCTAGGGCATTTCTTATTGAGAAATACCCTTCAACTCTAGATCTAGGTATTACTCTTAGCCCTTCTAAGAGAGTCATCCACATCTAGGTATTACTCTTAGCCCTTCTAAGAGAGTCATCCACCTTGCTTTTATAGCAAGTAAGCCCATTATATGATCCTCTCTTGTCAATAGCCTTTAGGAATCACACTCCATCTATCATTGATCCACCTATCCTAGTGATTTCTCTCACACTAAGACTCCTTCTGTAGTGCTCGGCTCTAGTTGACTGACAGTGATATGACATTAACATTTATTTAGCCCTAAGGCCCACACTTTATTCTTTAAAGACCTCCGGTTGAGGATCCAGACACATGACTCTATTATTAGTGGTTTTGATATTAGTGGTTGTGATGTTTATGTATGTTCTCCATTGATATTATGATGAAGATAGTATTAATGGTTATGTATGTTATCTATTGGTATTATGATGATTGTAACATTAATGGTTATGCATGTTCTCTATTGATATTATGATGATTGTAGCATAAATGGTTATGTTTGGTATCTATTGAATTTATGATGATGATAGCAATAAAGGATATGTATGCTCTCTATTGATATTACAACGATGATAGCTTTGAGGGATATGTATGTTTCTATTGATGTTATGATGATGATAGCCATGATGGGTGTGTCCCTATGTTAGCTACTTACATTAGTTCTGGTTCACAATGAACAATGATGTGAATGACTAGGCGATGTTGATGATGCTATTATGACAATGACTAACACTGAGAAACCTTGTTACTGATGATTATTGAGTATGGCAGGAAAACACCAGAGGAACTTGCATATGATGAGTTGACGACAACTGGTTTGATGAAAATTTATATTTTGTCTTTGAAATTCTAAGTCAATTTCGACACCTACTATATGTTTATATCTATATTCTGATTATATGTTAGTGGTTGCAGGCAAGTATAAGCTGCTTGGCCGAATGAATCACATATGGGTGATGGGGTTGTACAATTGGATGGAACTGCATGGGAGGGGTGGGACAGTGTCCCTGATCTCACCCACTAGTACTCCCGTCGTGATTTGGGCTGAAAAGGTTGAAACACCTTCACCTTGAAGATCACGATGTCGTGCGAGCAAGTCCCAAAGTTGGTTCGCTCATGAGGATTTTACTGGGGGGCACGCATCAAGGCGGATTCCTTGATCCCCGACACCATTAGTCTCACTATAGCAAGCAACATAAGAGATGATAGTGGTCTCTGTGGTTGCACCTATATTTTCCCCTCGTAGCCATTGAATGCATGAAGGGCAAGTGGTGTGGCACACTTGGAACTTCAAGGGAATTTCTTGAAGGGCATGACCAACTTCACACCCTTGGCATCTCAAATAAATTGTTACGCGTGACATCCTTGGAACTTCAAGGGAAGTTCTTGAAGGGCACGACCAAACTTGGCACCTTTGGAATCATTATAAATAAATTAATTAATAAATATAGTAAGATATGAAAACCATGTAAATTCACATCAAGTGGTAAATGATGATTAGAACCGGGGTAATTAAATCAAGAATAAAGCCTAGGTTAAGGGGATCATAGGAAGGAATAAAATATTTTACCTTAAAAACTCTGCTCTTCCCATGTTGGAGAATATTAGGTAGATAATGTAATTTAATTAGATAAAAAGGGGAAAGAGAGACATAAATGTAAGGATAAATATTAATCCTAAAATACTTAAACCTAATTAAGAGAAGAGTATGGTGAATTAAAATAAGATTAATAAATTAAATTTTAGAGAAATTTAGAAAACCTCCATGTGGCAACAACCAACATAAGGATATCCATCTAAGAGATAACTTGAGTTAAATTAGGGAGTAGATAGGGGATCAAATCTTGACTTATCAATTAACTTTAGTAATAAACACAAATTAAGAAGTAAAAAAGAGGATCAAGAGACAACTAGGAGAAGAAATGGGAATCTTATTGAGGTGAGAAAAAATATTATTTTTAAATTAAAATTTAAGTAAATAATTTTGGAGATCCTTGATGAGAGAGTGACACATGGATGGGTGAATAATCAAACTATGGGATTATAAAAAATAATTAATTATGCGTGAAATGCCAAGTGTCACCTATGAGGACTCCTATAAAAGAAGGGGCATGCCATGGGAAAATGGACTTTTTCTTTACCCTATTGTTGGATGGATGAGACTATGTCAAAGTAGTGACTACGAGCTATAGTGAGTTTGGTGAAGTAGAGGACTTTAGAGAGGGGACTCTTGAGCCAAAGAGTTCTCTCCTCTACCAGCTAATACATTTCTCTGTTGTATAACCCCATTGCAGCTCAGGGGTCAACGGGGAAGGAGAGTACCCAAGGAGTAAGCTGGGAGATCAATGGTGGGTCATTGCATTTGGATTAAGCACGTTGGCATTCACACTTGGAGGCGACCGACAACAAAGGAAGACAAGTAGCCGCAAGTCAAGTTTGAATCTCGTCTTCTGGTGAATGACACTTATGTTGTTATAATATTCTTGTGTATGACTTCATTATGGCTTTAGTTAATAATATGTAAATTAGATGATATGTTCAATGAAGTGAAATTCAAGGATGTGTTAAATAGTGCTTGATAAATTTTGAGTTCGAAATGTTATTTTCTTATGGTTGTGTTTTTATTTATATATATATATAAATAATATATATAATATATAGGGTTGGTCCATACACCTCCCATTAGTGAAACTTCGTAAAAATTAGAGAGCTTTAGCTGAGGTGAAAATGGAATATTTCTCCATTGTTGCCACTTCACCTAAAAGTGACTACAGAATGTTCGAGATGCCTCGGTGCAGAAGAGTCGTTACGATGTTGAGGGAGAATGTATTATTGATCACATGCTTCTTTTTGTTATGTCTACTCTTTATTTAGAAGTCTAATATATCATGTGGTAAACAATGTGGTTAGTGCGACCTCTAACTTCAAACGGTCTAATTAGGACTTAGATTACCCTCTATCCTGTAAATCCATATATGCTTAAGCATAGTTAGACAGTCCATGAAGTATAGTTTATTTTTGCTTAATTAATATAAATCTTGCCCATGCATACGTAGGTTTATCTACTGAAGATGTATCAATGAATTTGTGAGTTCATAGGCACAAGACAAGCCCCAAGTTGGGCCCACTTGAGGTAAGGTCCTACATTGTATTTACTTTTGCAACTCATGTGTTTATTTTCTCGCAAGTTATGTGTTTCAGTTGATTATAGATTAAAGTAGAGTCGATCGAATTGATTTATGCAAGGTGTGTTTATTGCAGTGTTTGATTACATTCCTTTTCTTGTATTTTTCTTGGGCCATGTTTTAATTCTAAGCATGTGAAAGGTGATGCTTCAATTGTTGCGAAACTAGCAATAGTTGTTGCAAAACTAGAAGCAATTATGCAAAAACAACAGTAGTTGCTACAAAATCGTAGTCCTGTCGTTTTTCCTATCTCTAATAGGAATAACGACTTGGAGCCAAGTGTTGAACTAAGGTTTCATGTGACTAAACCAAAGTAGAGACTTTAGGCTCTTGCGCCACCTATAGGTTTCCTTTCTTTGCATATAGGATTGGTAGGAACTTTGATGCTTGTGTATATAGTATGAAGAACCTCGTAAGTCAAGTAGACCCTAGCTTGGCAAATTAAATGATCAAGTGAATGCTTAAAATTACTTTAATTAGAAAAATAACTATTCAGCCCATTACTTATGACAAATGAAGCACTTTATTTACTTAAGTCCCTCCTTCATAGCGACGAGGCTAACTCCTCACTCTATCCCTTGCCCTTGTTGAGTCCTTTACTTCTATTGTTATTTGACTAACCAAACAGAGCTAGGTTCTTCTTAAAAATCTATGTTACAACTCTTCATATGATGCTCTCTAGTGAGATTGAGCAAACAAACCTTATAGCTAGGGGGCATGCATGATTCCAACCTACTCATCCAATCATTAATCACATCTTCACTCTCCACACCATCATAGAGAAGGCAAGGTATCTCTCTTCGAACGTTTACTACTACTGTGTATATTTTTGAAAAGATTTTCATTACGTCCCATGAGAAGCCCTACCTCAAAGGCTTGGGGACATTGGCATCTCCCAAACCCTAATAACCACCACCATGCACCTATATGAGTCTATCTTTGGTTAACTTCACACAATCCATGGAATGTTCAATTTCATCATGAGTACCAATGGGGTTTAACAGGGTTTCCCCAATCCCAACATTCTTTGTAATTTATATTGATGAGTTTGGGGCCTTTCTTCATAAGCATAAACAAGATAGCGAAGGGTTCCCCCTCCACCAGTGAATGATATCTAGCCTACTTTTTCAAACGACATGGTCCTCCTAGCCCCGTCTTTAGAGGGGTTACAAAAATAGTTGGATGCCCTAGCTCATTTCTATAACCTTCAATAATTGGCAATCAACTTGGGAAATCCAAGGTTATGATCTCTTCAATAGGTTGAACAAGACTTTGGACCTTCATTTCTTCTTCAGAGGGGAGGAGATAGAAATCACAATGCATACACATACTAGGGGGTGCAATTCTCAAAGCCCCGCTTAAATTTGCAACCAGTCCTCCAACCTTGAACCAACAAAGGCTACAAATTCTTAGCCTCCTTGAGAGATAGTGTTTTTAAAACCATTTTCAATACATCTTGTCCACAATGTCCCTCATGGACTCCCTTGTCCCACACATTGTTCTTTATGGCTTAGAGATTTTGGTGCCTACTTTGCTTGACTCTAATTGAGCCTCAAGTAAGAGAGTCCAAACCACCTATTATGGTGCATCATTATATGCAAGTACATAGTCCCCCTATAAATCATCTTACCAAAGTTTGGGGCCCACCCCTTCCTACTTAAGATAGTGTTCATTATGTTCTCTTTTTTGCATCACATCTAGAGATTTGTTATCACAAGAAAGAGGCAAGATCAATACCCTTACTTGGCCTATTTCTCCTTAGCAACCATTGTCCTCTCTAGCCCTTCGAACCTAGCTAGAGGTTGGTTTCTTGGAGTCTTGGATCTTTTAGACCCAGTGGTCATTTAGATGGATAGTCTCCCTCTATATAGATATCCCTTGAGGCACTCGGCCACTTCCTCCATATAAGACAAAAGTTGAACAGGATCATTAGGGATGAACTATAAAGGCAATTTATCCATATCACTTGGGTTAATCCTCAAGAAGGGTTATGCCCAAAGATGACCTTCTATGAGACAAATTTCTTAGAGCTTAGAGACAAGCTCATAGTTTGACCACATGACAAGGTTTCTATATGTTTTCCATAGGACCAAGAACAATTTTGCATTTAATCTTATCAACTAGAGTTTACAATGTACTTGTGAGATGTCCTTCATTATATGTGCAAACTACAAAATCTTAATTGCATTACTTTATGTAATATTCTTCTACATATAAAGAAAATTCCATCACTACACTCCACAAATCCAAATCCTAATCACTCATGTCACTTATCCATATACTTCCATAATTGAGCATGTTAATGGGAACCCTATTGTCAGCAAGAAATATTCTCGCATGAGTTAGGCAGATCCTTTTTCAACATATCATAACTCTCATTGTTGGCAAGCTCTACTAAACAAACTAGTCTATGAATTAAAAAATTTCATTGCAAGAAATTTAAAACACACCACACCTTCCGAAAAAGTAAATCGCACATTGAAAATTAAAAATACTTGAATTGAAACTTCGAAAACAAATAAACACACAAGACAAGAAATGAAAGATTACCAAATTTCACAGTTACATGTTCTCATGAAGTGAGATCTTCCTCCCAAGAATAGGGCAACAAACAAAGAAGCTACAGCTACTTAAAGCGACCAATTCATGCAATAGAGAAAAGTACGAAAATGTATTATCTATTACATAATATCTCGAGAGGAATTTTTTTTACACATCATGATTCGAACAATGCTCTCAGTGTCCCCTCCACTTTATAGAGGTGAATGGATCTTTCCTTTATACACAAACTTGCTTGAAACCATAAATATAAAATAACAAAGCGAAAATCCACTTGAGGATCAATGGTTCCATAATGGTTACAATTGATTCCCAACATAGAAAATGGTTGTAGTTGTCCTTGTTAATCCCCATCACATTTCAGATACCATTAACATGCAAATTCATAACAAGTTTTGTTGGTTACACCAACTTTTCCAAGATACATCTCATGTGCTTTTAGTGGTGTTGGCTTACTATATCCATGGCTAATTCAATGGTAAATCTTCAAATCTTCGAACAAAATGAATCTGTACAGAACCACAAGCAATTCGTTATCTTTAACCTCAAACAATTAAAATATGATTTGAAATAGCTTGTAAATGAATTGTAGCCACTCAAATTAAGCTAGAACATATAAGAATGTAGAAAAACGGATTTGCATAAGTGGGTTTATAAAAACCCGTCCTCCAACAATTAAAATCATGTAATTCATTTTTGAATCTCTTTCCTATGTGGCTACAACGTCAGTGGTGGATTTGAGTACCACAAATTGTTGGCATTGGATTTCCTTGATTTATGGAAATAATGGCTTAAATTCATGGAAAAGGGTGTGAAACAACCATGATCCATGAATCCATAGCAAAGGTTATGTGTTGATTATAGTTCTTAGATCCATTGCATGTGAACCTTTGAAGCAATATCGTGTAACAACTTATCCACACACGAGCAATTCTTTCAAGAAAAATACAAAATATGTTATTGCTAATGGTAGTCAAAAATACAATTAAATACCAAGAAATGCAATAGAAAACACTATAAGCCTCCATCCTACATGTAAGCATTGAAATGGACTAATACAGGGTCATGGATGAATTAAAAAGGATTAAAAATAAGGAAGGACGTCAGAAGATGTTAATTTCAAGTCTCTTCACACAGTATAAACCCTGCCATAAGGTGCATGCTCTTTGCATTCTCCTTGGCCAATTCCAATAGAGATAGACCCTCATATCGATTGATCATATAGGACCTACGATCTATGCCATCTAGAAGAGGTTGAGACTTGAGGAGCACCTTATCTTTTGTTATATCGTTTATTATGCAATCAAGGAGAGGTTTCATTGTCTATTCAAGGAGACTCGAACCCTCACGGGCTTCTTCATATTTCTTGACCAATGATGCTTAGCCTTATACATGTAGGAGGTCCTTAGGCTCCAAGCCCATATTCTTCTACCTCCTACTCAACCAGACTCTACCCATCAGATCACTTCCCTCTTCACGATGTTTCCCTCAAGCAGTGGTACTCTTAGAATGTATTGAAGACCTCATCCTTGGCCTTCAAGGGAAAGAGCATCAATGAATGTCAAAAGAAGTACTCTTTATGAAGTCCATTTGCAATCTCATTAGATTCCTTTGTTTTCTTTTTTGGTTGATGTTCATCATCAACATTGGTCATTGATGCATGTTTCTTTTTCTTCCTTTTCTTCCGAGGACATTGGGAGGCATAGTGTCCAAAATCATAACAATTGAATCACTTAATCTTTGACATATCTTTCTTATTCTGATCAAGAACTAGATTTGGTCTTCTACCTATATTCTTTTTATCAAACTTTCTAAAATTGTTTCTTCCTCTTCCTTTCCTTGCATGAGTTGCAAGATCTTGAGTTTCTTCATCCTAAAGCCTTTGCAAGATATTCTTAGAAAGAAATCTAGCTTCCTCTTGGACATAATCATTCCATAGATTATCAAACTTGGGTAGATTTTTTCATGCACGAATTCCCTGAACAAATGGCTCCCGTGAGGAATGAAATCCATGTTGAGTCATTGTAACAAGCATTGTATCATCAATAGTATCTCCAATGGCTCTGATTTCATCTCTCAACAGAGCTACTCTCATAAGAGACAAAAAAATACAATCTAGCCATCATGACACTCTGAAGTCGATGCCTCAAGGTTAGCTTACTGTTAGTGTTGTTATTCTCATACAACCCTACCAAAGCAGCATACACTTCTTTGGCATTCTTCACTCCTGCAGCATGTGGAATCAAGTGTTCCTTTATGGAATATATCAAGATTCACTTAGTCGTGGCTTCATTTTTCTTATGCTTGGCTTTTTCCTAATCTCATTCTAGTCTTGGAATGACTTCCTTCACATGATATTGAAGGTCATTTTCTTCCAAAATGAGAAGTATCATGGTTTTCCAATATCTGATATTAATGGCACTATCCAACCTATCTTCTTTGAGACTCGACACCATTTTGACAAGAGATTTAAAATTCAATCAAGTTATTGAATACAATCTCTTAGGCTAACTTCAATGGTTTCTCATTCAACAAAGCTCTGATTCCATGTTGGAATTCTACAAGATGTGCATTAGAAAACAATTTTCTGCCAAATAATCAATTGCTAATGCAGCGAAAAAAGTAAAGATCGTAGAAAGATAACCATGCATAATAGAGATAATAATTTTACCGTGGGAAACCCAACCATGGGAGAAAACCTAGAAACTTTTCTTTAGGAGAAATTATTATTTAGCAAGGTTTACAAATCAGTGATTTGTCTAGAAATCTATGCCAATAATCAAAGTCAGATACCACTCAAACCTGGTCAAAATAGCAGCAAGTCAATGCTAGTCAAGCAGTTAATTTCTACAATCAACTCAGTGTTGTCGACATTGTCTCTGTAGCCAATGGCCTTTGGTCAAAACTACACGTACAGCATACAACTAGTCAAACTACAATCAAATCCACGCGTGTGAATCTTGTACAATTGTCGTCAATTCTCGATCAAATACCCTAGCCAAAAAATCAATCAATACCCAGTCAAACTCGATCAAATAGCCTGGTCAAAAAATCAGTCAACGCCCAGTCAAACTCAATCAAACAAAGGTCAAATTGGCTCAATCAAACAGTTAAACTCATCCTTCTTGTTCACACATGTAGTTGTCCAAGAATGATGAAGAGAGAGATAAAGAATTGTTCTTTCTTAGTGAAGAAAATGAGACATCGCAACCTCTCATTTATACATGTCGAATGGGGTGTGACAACCCAATAGACACATCCCTTGATTTGCTAGCTAACTTGACTTTCTCATTCTGACTTGTCATACCAAAAATTAAATTTTACATTTTTATCTAGGCCGACTTGCAGACCCTTTAGCCATTCGGGAATACCCTACCTCCTTACAAAGCCCCTTGAAGTCATTCAAGGTGTACTCACCCCCCATTGTATAACCTGAAGATCTTGATATTCTTGCTTGACTGGTTCTCCACCTGGGCCTTGAAATCTCAGAACCAAGTGAAAGCCTTATCCATGGTGTTCATGAAGAATATCCAAGTTTTCCTCGAATAGTCATCAATGAACATGACATGATATAGAACTCCCTACATTGATGCCACTAGCATCAATCCCCAGACATCTAAATGAATGAGATCCAAGACCCCATTGGACCTACTCTCATTGTTTGGAAAAGAAACCTTCGAATTCTTATTAAGTGTAAACCCTTTGCACATGCCCTGCTACTCAATACTAATATATAGGAGAGTAGTGATAATATCCCTAAGGATTAGCAATGCCCTCTAGTTCAAGTGTCCCATCTTCATGTGCCACAACTCACACAGGTTGTCACTATTATGTACCAAGGCATGTATTGGTTTCCCCCACAACCTATAAAGACTTCCCTCTCTAATCCTAATGACATTTGTTGTGTCTCCATATATAGATATAAGTGTTTGTCCCTTCTGAAAGATGACAACGAATCATTTGTCTTCCATAAATGAGACTAAGAGAAAGTCATTTCCCAAGCCTAGTACATATAAGACATCCTTGGCATCTAGCAATCCTCCAAACTTGAGTTTGAACGTGATGGTTCCAACAACCCTCATTGCATATGTGCCATTATTGACAAGCTCGAAATGAATAGTTGAATACTTCTCTGTCAAACTATTGAACAACTCTCATGTTGTTGTCATGTGGAATGATGCACCACTATCTAATACCACACACTATTGGTGATGGTGTTAGTTGATAGAGAAGAGATCAATTAAAGTAAAAATAAATTATCTTAATAATTAAAGTAATTGCTAAGGCTAAAGGATAATTATATGACTTCCATACATCTAGACACCTAGACCTATGCAAAAGCACCTATCTGAGCTACAAAAAATCAACACCAAGATCATGGAAACCTTGAGCATACAACATGATTAAATAAACTAACAATGTAATGTACAAATGATTGTATACCATGTTTGACAAGATCTACCTGCAACCCCTCCTTATTTTCAACCTTTTTATTATTCATCTCCTAGAATGCTTGTCTCATAAGTGTGTAGTAGAACAATTGGCAAGAGGATGGAGGCGATGTGACAAGGATGGAGGGTTTCCCTGGGACAACATAAAGGGTAGTAGAATGGGTAAACATGAATTGAGATTCGTGATCATTTCATGGGAAATGTTGAGATGGCCAAGGCAAGATAGTGTGTCATAAAAGTTTCAGGGGAGTTGTGAAGGGTCATGCCCAATTCAAGACTCCTTTAAGATATGAAGATAAATTTTCTTTGATGAAGGAAAGACTTATATGATTTTTGTATTGATGGGTGGGAGTTGGGGTCATGAAAAATGTAATGGAGACGCTACTGAGATAGTTTGTACTCATCTCCATATATATTGATCATGGGATTGGATTTGCGCTTTGAGAGCCAAGAGGAAGAATTTGTCGTAACTCAATAAAGTAGGCAATGTAGACACCCTACGCCCGATCTTCAACTAGCATGGTGGTCTGGGGGAGCAAGGGAAGGGCGGGGGGCATAGGTGTAGAGTGGGGGGAGGGGAGTCGACATAAAATAAAAATAATAAGACATAATTAATTGTAAGTATTGGAATAATAAAAAGCTAGCAAATAAAACGGAGTATATCATGGTTGACTATAGCATAGTCTACCACACTAGTTCCCTTGGCATCAGGAAAACACATAAAATTGTATGGGTTTGCAAAGCAAGAGATACCATTAAGGAGGTGTCTACTAGACATTGAGAGTGGTCCCATGGCATCCCTTGAAAATCCTCTTTAGACCAACTGAGGTTGGATCAACCTCCTAAAGCAAAGACCAACCTTTGATCTATCATATAGTGGAATATGTTGAGTCCTTAGATGGGCGTTGAAATACCTCGAAAATATGGCTTCCCATAGATATGAATATTGATAATGTCAATATTTAGTCCTAGTACATGTACTCATTTAAATCTTTATGTAAGGAAAACATTTACAAAAATTAAAAGGGGAGAAGTAACAAATTGTGAAGTAGATGTCTCAATGAATGGGGTACATGTCACTAACTTGGACCCACATGAATCTAGCCAACTAATCTAAGGCAACCATTGTAACTCCACCTTGAAGTAAATCTTGATATGCATAAACCAGACCCCTTAACCCCCAAACATCTCTTGATGTTTGAGTCTCCTCACTACATGTGATAGGCATTAATAACTAAGATATTTCAAAAAAGTCCTAATGGGGCTCACTAGGTATGGATCATGAAGAGAATGTTTGATGGTATGACTATAACAAAATTTTCTCCTAAGGAAGACCCAAATACCTTTTTGCAATTCCAACATCTCACTATAATCCATAAAAATACCCTTTCCTACCTGCAGTGACCCGTTATTTAGGGAACCCATGGAAAGTTCATCTAAGGGAGGGGAATCTTGAATGACCACCTCAAGATCTCTAATAATTGTCCATTTCCCACTACCATGTTATTATAACATGTTACTTAGATCCCATAATCACCATGAGCTATGATTTTGTGACATTATTGTACCATAAATCTTGAGGGAGGAAGTGAGTAATCATTGTTTAACCGTTAGAGCTAGCAAACACTCTCCCACCGTAAGGGATCTAAATGGTCTCTCTACAATCTAAAATGGAGAAGAGTAGAATCTAAACCTAAGCAAGGTCTATCTACAAAAATATTGAGAAGGTCCAACATCTCCCAAAGAAAGGAAGATTTTGTCTACATGGGGTCGAGATTTGGTGTTGGAAATGAAGTGAGTCCCCTCATCTTCAAGTTCAATTCTATATCGCTCCTCCTGTGCTCCTTGTGAAGCTTGGCATACACCACCTCTTAAACCATGGTAAGTGGAGGGGTCTTATCTAACCCACAAGCAACATATGATCAAGATTTGATTTGAATCTTGATTTACTATATAAAGGTTTCCTATTAAGAGTGAATCTCATCTTACTTGTTCTTGAGATCTAAAAAATTCTCATACAATGAGTTGCTAGGTGGTTGGAGGGTTTGTTGTACTTTGGCATAAAGAACCAACAATTTCAAAATAAGATTCTCAACCCCCATTTCCAAAAGTTGATTCATGAAATTGTGAACCTCACCATATAATTGGTTCATCGTCATGATTAAGTCCTCAATGTGTGTTGCTTGTAGCTTACTCAAACTTATGTCCCAAATGCTTCAGTTTATCTACCTGAAACTTGGAATCATGCCTTGTACCTATGCCATCATAGTCCACCATTTAGAGTTGCTACAACATTGGGCATGCCACCATGAGGGCTAAAGAAAGATAGGATGAATCTAGCCATATGTCAAGAGGTGATGGTAGGGTCAATGACCCTTAGAGTAAGAGAGGAGAGAGTAGGTCCACAGCTAAAGGTGTTATCATGAAGAGAAAGAAAAATGAATGGAATTAGGGTGATGTAGCGAGTGGGGAGGTAAGGTAGAAAGGAATGCTGGAGATGGAAAAGATGGTGGAGGACACAAATGGAGGCGAGAGGAAAGAGATGAAGGAAGATCAAGTTAGTAGGAAGACATGGGAGAAGAGAGTGATTACAAAAAAGGAAATGAAAGGAGTGATCCAGGAGGATCCCAAAAGTCCTAAAAATAGAAGTCCTCAAATCTCAGTGAAACCAGCGTCACGTTGAAGATCTCATCGCCAAGAATCCAATGGCAAATGGCACATGAATTCGAGTTTGTATGCTAAAGTTATGACTAGTCAAAGTTCCTGTCAAACTTGGCATTGGATAAATTTTAGTTGGCTCCAGATAAAATTGGACCGTAGCCAAAGTTGGCGATCCGACCAAACTAGTGGCTAAGTTTAGCAGAGCTCAGATAAATTAGCCAAAGTTGGTGGTTCCGCCAAAATCACGACCAAATTCCATATGGTTTTGAACAAACGCTATATATATTATATATATATATTTAAGATATTATATTATATATATATATATATATACATAATAACAATTGTTTTAATACCAAAATAGGGTCTGCGGGGTTTGAACCCACCAAACCACAATGCTCTAAGTTTAACGCGCCAACCAACCCACTAGCTAGCGAAGCTTTATCAAGTCTTCCAACGATATGTTATTTACGTTGTGTCATTGCATTTGACGAGCCACGACTGCGGGGGCGGAACGAGTAATTGGGGAACCAGGTGCCAAAACCTACAACACATTTTTTGAGGGAATATTCCCAAGGCATATTCCCTAAAATATTCTTAGGAATATTCCCAAAATATTCTTTCTATTATGGAATATTGGAGATTCTTTGGGGGTCCAAAGTTAATAGTGTCGTAACCTTGTTGAGTTTATACTCATTTTACTTAGAATTTCACAAGGATTTCACTGGTGCAATCAAATTTGGTATTTGAATAGCCCATTTTAAGGTCATTCCCATAAGTGAGGTATAATGATGTATTTTGTCATGTACTTGCCTTTCTTTTTGTTGAGGTGAATGAAGAGGCCTCTCCACTTTGAAGTTGGGCCCAAAAACGTAGCTCACACGTTGTGAGCGAACTCTGTTATCAAATATTGGTGCATTGTCTTTATGTTCTCTTTATGTGTTTCTTCTTCTTAAAGTGTTGCTTTTATGGTTTTACATGCTCTTTTATGCAATTCTACTAACATCACTAGTGAAAAGATATCGAATCAAGGAGAGTAGCAAGGAAAAGAGGGGGGAGGTTACAGATAATTTGTCGCCCATTTTGGTACTTTTGGGGTGGAAAATTTTTAGTTGTTGGTTTATATGACCCATTTTAGGGGCAAGCCATACCCTGGTGCTTTGGGGTACAAAAAATTATGGAGCATGTTTGAGGTCTTACATGACCATTTTTTGTAGTGAAATCCTTGTGACTAAAGTTCTCGGCCATTCGACAGTGTTCTATACTTTGAGATGTTTTCCAACTACACAAAAATTGTCTCAATCAGAGTTTGTGGGTCGAAGTTATGCCTCTTGTAAGTTGACCTGCCCTAATGACCACCATGGTACCAAATGAATGCCACATCATTGTATGTTACTCATAAATGTGGAGCTAGTCAAATGCGGAATCTAAAGAAGATTCTAAGGAATATAAAACCATAACATTACTTAGGTATTGAAGCATGCAAAAACCATAACATTACTTGCCTTTTGAAACATGCAAAAACCATAACCCTAACCCTAGAGGGATATCAAGTTAGGTTAAATATTGGACCACTAGGATTGTATTATGTATTGTTCCATAGGAGAGGAAAGCATCATAGAGTGGGATATGGAGTCAGAACACAATAAGTAGAAGATCCTATAACGACCATATTATCCATAATGTCCATGGCAAATCCATTGTGAGTGCCCCTTTCTTTGTATTTTCATTTCAACACTAAACATAAAAGAGTTAAGTGTGGGCATCACCTTCTGTCTAGGTTTTCCCAATATTGGATTTTCCTAGGGTACATCTTGTATTCATTGTGGATAGTGTGTTATTTGCTCATCTCTTTCATTTAAGTTTCAATTTATTTAGTATTTCATGCATTCAGATGGTAACATTAAATTGGAATCTAAGTGAAACACGGTCTATTAGCAGATTTCAAAATATTGTAAGATATATTCAGACAAATTATTACAGTGAAATATCCGCAACAACTTACAAATCATATTGGTAGAAAAGAAACTTTCATTGGAGTCTTTGTGGGAAGTTGTAGTGTTTAGGAATTGGAATAAAGTTTGAAACCTTAGCCAACACAAATGAGTATAGTAGCAATTTACAAAATTTGTTGGAAGAGATATTTCAAAGCTAAAATAATAGGCCACTAACATCTATAACAACATGGCCATTCTCATGGTCACTATCAAGAACAAATTTGGGCCTTTCAAGGAGGTTGGTGGCTCTAACTCAAAAGTTAGATCAATAAACCTAGATATAACAAAACCCGGAGGAGAATTCAAAAACAAAGGTTATAAAAAGGGATGCTAACTTCCAATGACATCACTTCTTCTTAACCTTCTTTGTTGAAAGCGGAAGCAAAAATGGACATCAAGCCCTACCAAGGTGAGATTGATATCATTAAGTTAAATCAAAGGTTTCAATGGTTACAACAATTAGAAGTTCATTTCAATTTTCATAATATAGAAGAAGAGAAAAAGAATTCATTTGCCCCATTGAAGTTAAAGCTTCATGCCCAAACTTTGCAGGAAATATCACATGGAGATGCTCAGGTAAGAGGGTGATTCCCCAGTAACTAAAGAGTGGTGTTTAAAACACTCATTGATTCCAAATTCCATGTTATTTTGCGCGAAGAGGACCAATGGATTAGTAAGCATTACTTTCAACAAAGGAAAGGCAAAAATGTGCAAGAGTACACCATTTCGTTCATAAAAATGACCATTATGTTGGGTAATCTCCAAAAAACCCAAATGCATTTCTCAAGTATTTGGGTGGTCTACACGGTGATTTATAAAAATAATTGATGCTCTTTAAACCTGGGATACTTGCGAAGGCTTGTGTGCAAGCATAGTGTTTAAAGAATATGTGTAAGAATAAAGAAGAACCAAGTGGTTCCAAGCAAAAAGACCACCAAGACGCTTCCAAGGAGGGAGGGAAAAATGGAAAGGAAAAGACAAGAAGACAATAGCCGCTACACACCACTGCAAAGATCCAAACAACCATTGTTACCATTGTAATATCGTGGTCACAACAAACATAGTGTTGGAAGCTACACCCACATTAGAGACATTTTAAGGTCTAAAATGAGTGTCTTAAAGAAAATTATAAAATAATACTTCAAATAATCAAATAAAAGTAATGAATTTTTAAAGAGATAGAAAGAAAACTACCTTTTTCAATTGTATTTTAACTTATTTCCTTATAGGTTTATCCTTATTGTTGACATCGTCATCTTGAATCCTTTTGGTTCTTTTAAACTTGATTTTGATAGCACAAGTTTTGTTTCGAGGACCATTTTGACCTCGAAGTTTCTTTCATGGTGTTGAATCCAAAGAACCAAATGAAATATGTTAGGAGGAACATCCTAGCCATGGATTCAAACAACCAAATAAAAAAGAAACCTAGATGTAAATGAAGATATTGTCTACACCACAATGCAAAAGAAGGTGAGTCCAAATAGTCTCCATCCCAAGGAAGAGAAGGAGAATACTATACTCTTCCATATTAAGATCCATGTTATGCAACTAGCTCACAAATAGATAGATCAACAACTTAAAAATTATCCTCTTCGGGGAGGAAGCCTCCTTTACATTACAAAAATGAACAATTCTTTGATGATAAAAATGACAAGTCCTCCTTTATATAGATAGGAGTCTGAGGGGTCACAATATAATCAAAGCCTACATAAAAATAATAATGTAAGGACACAACAATAGCAATAATGGGCTTCTATGGTGCACAACAATAAGAATATGGAGGCTACATGGGCATAATAATAAAAATAAGGGGATACACTAGTAATATAGGGACAAAACATGCCCCTCTCCTTCATAAATGTGTTGTTCTCAACACTTGAGTAGTTTTGGATGCTTTTGTATAAAATTCTTATCCTCCCATGTGGAATCTTCAACGGGTAAGTTCTTCCACTTAATGAGATACTCTAAAATTGATCGATTTCATAGTTGTCCAATTCTTGTTTATGTGATTGTTTCAACCTCGAATATGATTTTTCCTTCTTCATCAAGTTTTGGCAACATTATTTGAACTAGAAGCTTGTATCCAATAACCATTTTTAAGTATGAAACATGGAAAACTGGGTCTCAGGAAGATGCAAGCAACTCCAATCTGTATGCCATAGTACCAACCATTTGCAACACCTTGTAAGGACAGTAGTACATGAGTGATAATTTATTATCCTTCTTAGCTTGCTTGAGAAAAAATTGTTTGCATGGTTGTAGCCGTAAAAATATCCAGTCACCTACATCAAAACTTCTTTCATTACGATGTTGATTTGCATGTTGTTTCATTTGATTCTATGCCAGAATGAGGTTATCCTTTAAGAGTTGGACAACTTGTTGTTGATGCTCGATGTGATCTTCCACTACTTGAACCTTAGAATTTTATCTTAAAGATGATGTGATTGATGGTGGATGATATCCATAAAGTTCCATAAATGAGGTCATTTTTCTGCAATATGGAAGGAAGTGTTATACCACCATTCAGCTAAAGGTAACCACTTGATCGATTGTGTTTTTTTGTCAGATACAAAGCAACGAAGATATCCTTCCAAACATTTGCAGATTGAGGATGATAAGATAAGCAATGAGCTAATTGAGTACTAAGATAGGAAAATAATTTCGTCCAAAAATTTCCAGTGAAATGGGATCTTTATCACTTACTATAATCTTTGGATCTCCATGAAACTTTTGAATTGTTTCCATAAATATAGTAGCAACTGTATTAGCTTTAAAACGATGAGATAATGCACAAAAGTGTGGATACTTGGTAAGTTTATCAACTACCACCATGACGACACTCTTTCCTTCAAACTTGGGTAAACCTGTGATAAAATTCATTGATACTTCCTCCCAACACTGACTAGGAATGGATAAAGGTTGTAACAGACCTGGGGTCTTAATTGTCTCAACTTTATTTTGTTGGCAAACCAAACATTCTGCCACAAACTTCTAAATATCAGATTTAAGGTCATTCCAAAAAAATTCATTTTTGACCCTATGGTAAGTTTTTTTTAAATCTTGAGTGCCCTCCTAAGGGAGAGATGTGCAATTCCAAAAGCATATTTTGTTTGAGTTGAGAATTATTACTAAGATATAAGCAATATTTGTACCATAATGAATCATTTTTCTAGCTAAATGTATCAGATGTATTGGGTTCTTGCTGCAACTTGTGAATGAATGACCACACCTCTTCATTATTCTTTCATTCATCCCTTGCTTTGGTTATCCACTCAAGTTGGATAATAGAAATGGAGTAAAGAAATGCTTCCACATCCTCATCCTTTCTTGAGAGTGCATTTGCAACAACATTTTGCTTCCCTTTTCTGTAGATAAACTCAAATTCATAACCCAACACCTTTGTCACCCATTTTTGTTTCTCTTCTAAAGATAATATTTGTTCCAAAAATTATTTAAGACTATCATGATTTGTTTTTACCTTGAAGTGTATTTCCATTAGGTAAGGTCACCATTGCTTTAGTGCATGTAGTATTGCCAACATTTCTTTCTCATAAATAGGTTTGTGTAAATACTTTCCTTTGAGTGCACGACTTTCGAAAGCAATGGTTCTTCCTTCTTGCATTAAAACATCACCAATTCCATTTCCTGAAGCATCACATTCCACAATAAAAGTTTTTGTGAAGTTTGGTGTAGCTAAGACTGATGCTTAGCACATTTCGTCTTGAAAATGTTCAAAGGCCTTCATTGATTCTCAAGTCCAAGAAAATGCATCTTTTTTTAGTAATGATGTTAGAGGTGTTGTTATTCTCCAATAATTATTAACAAACTTGCGATAATACCCTTTCAACTCAAGAAATCCTCGAAGATGCTTTAGGGTTGTGGGGGTTTTTCATTACTTTATGGCTATAATTTTGTTAGAATCTACCTCAGTACCCTCATGAGATACAATATGACCCAAATATTCCACCTCCTGTACCCCAAAGAAACACTTGGAGGTTTTTGCATATAATTGTTTCTCCTCCATTATTTTGAGCACCCTATCAACATGTTGAGCATGATCCTTCCAAGACTTGTTGTAGATTACTATATCATAAAAAAATACTAACACAAATTTTCTAAGGGTTTGAAAAAGGAATTCATCAAACCTTGAAATGTGGAAGGTACATTAGTAAGGCCAAAAGGCATGACCAAAAATTCATAATGACCTTCGTGAGTTCTGAATGTTGTTTTCAGAATGTCCTCAATCTTCATTTTAATTTGATGATATCCTAAATAAAAATCCAACTTGGTGAAGTAAATTTCTCCATGTAATTCATCAAGTACTTCATCAATGACATGAATGGGAAATTTATCTTTAATAGTGATCTTATTGACATCCCTATAATCTCGACACATACGCCATGATCCATCCTTCTTATGCACCATTATTACTAGAGTAGAGATAGAACTTTGACTATGTTGAACTATACCAACCTCTAGCATTTCTACAACCATACATTCAATTTCATTCTTTTGGGCATAAGGATATCTGTAAAGCCTAATGCTTGGAGGAACACTTCCTGGAATCAAGTGAATAGCATGATCATGATCACAAATAGGTGGGAAGCCTTTGGGAGTCTCAAACACCTTGAAATGATTGTCCAAGACTTTTTGGAGATCTTAAAAAATAGATGATTTCAATGTTTGAACCTCTAGTGAGCATAATTGTGCAATTACGCCCCATTGTTATTTCTTTAAAAGCTTTGTCATGCCATCAGAGTTGATTATATTTCTTGGCTTCCTTGTGATACCCCTTAATTCAACTTCCTTTCCTTCCCAAAAAAAATCAAGAAAAATTCTTGAAACTTGAAAGTTATCATCCCTAAAGATTGTAATCGTTGGACTCCTAATACAACATTAGCACCACCTATTAGAATGGAAACAATTGGACTATTCAATATATATCCCCCCATGGTTAGCTTGATATTATGGCACTTTCCAGAGAAATTTATAGTTCCTCCATTTGCAACCATCACTTGACACTCTAGTGCTGGATATAGGAAGCAATTCAATTCCTTAGCTATCTTCAATGAATAAAATTATAGGTACTACCTGAATCAATCAACATTATTACCGTTTTCTTCTTTATATATCCTTCTACCATTAAAATTTGAGTGGTAATTCCTACCAATGCATTACAAGAAATGATCAGATTCATTTCTTATTTCTCTGGTGTTGTTTTCTGGTGTATATCCTCCTCTTTTGATGTTTCTTGTTCATTTTCTTCATTCTCTTCACAATCTATGTAGAATAATTTATTCTCAGCACACTTATGACCTTTAGTGTATTTTCTATCACAACTGTAACAAAGCCCTTTTTCTCTTTTTTCCTCCAATTTTTGTGGTGTCAACCTTGTAGGTTGTGGAACACTAGGTGCAATAATACTTCCATCTTTATAGTTGTGAGTGGTAGACTTCCTTGTTGCCATAATTTTACTTTCAAATTTTCTTATGACCTTGAATGTCTTCTCCAATGAATTAGGTTCCCCCAAAGGCGAACATCATGTTGGATGTTATCTTTTAAAGTCCCTATGAATACATCAATCCTATGCTCTTATGGAATATTAGCTATCCTAATATTCAATTTTTGAAAGTCTTCAATGTGCTCCGCCACTGAACCCTTTTGTTTAAGATTTATCAATTGGCTAAAGAATGTGTTGCTCTTTGTATCTTCATAATGTGTTATCATTTTTTCCGTAAAAATTGACCAGGTGACAAGTGGTTTACGACAACAAAGTCATATATACCATACAAATTAATTGGGTTCTAAATATAAAGATGCAATACATACCTTTTGTGAGGGTTGCACATCTTCTAGATCAAAATATTGCTCCATTTGTAGTATCCATGTTATTGTATCCTTGTCATCAAACTTCCCCATATCTATCTTTGGAATGTGGTGGTTCTTAAACTCCACATTGGAGTCTCTAAAATCGTAATTCATATTCCTTTTGTCTTCATCATGATTTTCATGGATTACCTTGTCACCACCGGGAAGCATTTCTCGCAGCAACTTTGTCAAACCTTCCTTTGAACCTTCCATGTCTACTTTTAAACCATTCATGTCACATTTTGAACCATTCATCTCACCTTTTGAACCATCCATTTTGCATTTTAGTTCATCTTTGGTTTCTCTTTGTGGGAGCGAGATTTGTTGCACTTGGTCCCGTAATTTTTATATATCATGCTGCAATTCTTCCTCTTTGTGTGTGATAGTAGAGTTTTCTGAGAGCTTATTGGGTGTAAATTATTTTGCTTGGGAGGAATTTTAGAACCTAATACTGATATCTATGCTTCAATATGCCCTTGGAATCACTTCAAACTAATTTTTCAAACAAAAGTTATACAAATTTAAAAACACACACACACACATTTTTCTTGATTTTAGGAGCTTGATCTTGAAACGATTGTAACTCTGTAATTTAGGATCTCCAAGTTCTGAAATTCGGTCCTGTCGTAGCCTTACGAATCTTCTTTCAAATGACACAATTCATACCAATATTGGATTCTTTAATATATAGTTATGTCAGTCTCCCACAATGGCTTGATTATGAACTAGTTTAGTAGAGCGAAGTTGTACGGGATGCCACGTGTCATTGTTTCAACATTCGGCCCTGAAATTACCACAGATGAAACTACAGCCTGTGCTCTTTTCACCAACTTTTATAGAATTCAATTTTGATGCTTGAAAAGTTATGACAATTTTCCCTAGGTCATTTGTTTGAGATTGAATTATGGAGCATGAAAAAACCCTAACTTCTTCAAACCATATCTCAGAAAATATAGCGAACTAAGATCTGAAATTTTAGCACGAAGTTCACCAAGATTTCGCCTCCATGTGGTTTCAATTTCAGATTCTAAAGCTTCGTAGAAAAAAGTTATAACAAAAATTCCCTGATGACTTGCTTGAAGCGGCGAAACCCTAGAATCCAAAGCTCTGATACCAAATGTTATGAAACCAACTCACAAACAAATAGATCAACGACTTAAAAATTATCCTCTTCGAGGGGGAAGCCTCATTTACATTACATAATTGAACAATTCTTGGATGATTCAAATGACAACACCTCCTTTGTATATATAGGAGTTTAAGGGGTCACAATATAATCAGAGCCTACATAACAATAATAATGTAAGGGCACGGCAATAACAATATCGGGGTTACATGGGCACAACAATAACAATAAGGGGGATACACTAGTATTATAGGGACCTAACAATCCAAGTCAATAAGAGAAAGGTGGATACCTTATTTTATTCCAGTTCACAAGCCAATCTCATAGTAAAAGATCTACACAACGAGTTTGAAATGGAATTTCTGACCATCCTCACCCATATCCATTAGGATGGGTAAATAAGGATACAATGATTAGGATCAGTAAGCAATGTAAAGTGAAATTTGATGTAAGTGTAACAATATTGATGAAGCAGAGGTAGGCATAATAGCATTTAATGTGTGTGGTTTAGTATTTGGAAGCCCCTACATGTATATAAGGGATGCAGTGTTCATGGGGAAAGGAAAACAACACGACCAAATTAAGAATAGGAAGTCCTTCATAATTAATGCACACAAAGGTAAGTCCAAGATCTCTCTAGTAAACGCTAACCAAGCCTAGAAATTGATCAACTATAGTAGAAATTTGTATTACTTTTCTTAAAAGAAAATCAGCTTGGGGATACATTTGTAAAAATAAAGGCATCTCTTAAGGGATATATCAAAGAGAAAAAATCAATTGGAGGAACTTTTGCAAGCATACAAACAAGTGTTGGAAGAACCTAAACCGTTACAGTTACAACCCAAGAGAGAAGTGGAGCATGAGATATAGTTATTATATGTCTCACAACTGTCAAACATTGCATTGTATCAATAGTCCATTTTGGAAACATAATAATTGCATAAACAGTTGCAGCAACTACTTGAGTAGGTAGCAATTCAACCACACACCTTACTTTGTGGGTCACATATCATCATAGTACCTGTTGACCACTAAGTGTCAACTACCCTCCAACAACATACATTTTTTCAAATCATTACATCATGTTTGAACAGTGAGACAACCATAGATCATCATTATCATTCAACAGTTTTCTCGAAATTGTAAATTCAAGTTTTGTAGCTCCATGGGCCATATGTAAAAAACGATTCTAGTATTTTTATGAAGCCATGTAACACACTTACGTAAGCTTAAGAATTTTCAGCAAAGAGTTTCACTCTAGGGAGTTTTTTTACCTCAACTAATTATTTGTGTTTTTACTAAACATCAAATAATTAGCGAAGTTTTTCTCCCAAACATACCCCAAAGCTAGGGTGGGGTTCGATGGTGAAGTATTAGGTGAGTCCTAGTGTATAGAGTCTATGTAAATTATCTTGATAGATCATGTCTAAAGTCTTGCAGAATTTGGTAAAGTTTAAGTGTTTAATTTTAATTATTAAAATTTCCCACTGATTAGGATTTTAATAATTATTTTGATGTAAAATGTAAAATGTAATGTTTATAGAAGTTGATGGGGGTATGAGTACTCATAATTAGAACCTCTCCACCTCAACTCTCACTTTAGACACTTTTTTTAGGGTTGAAATCATATCTATCCTGTCAAATAATTTTTATTTTCCTTTTCTGACAAAAAATTAGCCGTAAATTAGTCAAAAATAAATAAAATGAGAGAAAATAAAAATTCTCTCTAAATGTAAAAATGAAATTTTGGGGAAGATTGACTTTCCCAAGGTAGATTAAATTTGAAGGACTCATTTCAAAAGCAGAAAAATCCCACAAAAAAATCATTGGGCCAGAACAAACAAAACTTCTCAAGGAAAATCGATTTTTTTTGTCCATGTAGTTAAATTGAATGAGGGAATTTCGAGAAGGAAAAATTAAAAGAAATACTTTGTGGCCTTCCATTAAGAAAAAATCGATTTTTTGTGAGAAACTTCAATTTTTGGACCATGGTGGATAACTAAAATGGGGTTTTTAAAGGGTAAAAAGAAAATAATAATAAATAAATAAATAAAAAATTGGACTGGGATAAAGGGTTTCTTCAACAAATTTAAATTTCTTCTACCAGATCAAAGGACAGGATTAAATTTTGGCATGGATCAATCATCAACTAGTTGTTATTCTCTTGGATCAAGTCAAATTTGTGCACTTTATTGGACCTAACTATTTTCTACTTGGAGGGGGATCTAGATCTCTCATTTTTCTATAAATTGAGCCTAAGGCTCCTCATTATAAACATCTTTGGATGATGTAATTGGCTTTGGAAGATCTATGATATTTTCTTTGATTAACAAAAGAAAAAAGTCTTTAGAGGCAAAATTATGCATGTATGTCTTCAGGCTGTTAAGGTAATATTATTCTAATGGTTTGTATTTCAATTTATGCAAAGCTTAACTTCTTATTTTCATTGGCCTATTGGATTTATTCTTTGTTTTTTTGCTCCTTCATTTGGATTAGGAAACACATTTGATTAGGCAAATCTAGTGGATTCTTATTGATGTGTCATCCAGACGTTATTGAAACTAACAAGATCTTTCGAAGTTATGTAGAAAATCTTTATGTGATCAGATATCGAGTATTTGGAGTAATTGTTGTTTGGGTCTCCATCTCCTCGATTCAAGTATTTGGTGTAATTCTTGTTTGAATCTTTATCTCCTTGGCACATATCAACTAAGAACCCATAGTGGGATTCTCAAAGGCTCATCATAAGAACATCTTTGAAGGGAGTTTTTTTGCCTCTTATTCTACCAATATCATCTATCTATAAAATTTATCTACTCTCTTATTTATCGCACTTTAATGAATGAAATTTTTATTTAGAGGTATTGTTCACTAGAAAAGGGAATGGAGTTGAAGTCATGTTCCTCTTGATCTAGTTTCTTGTACATTTGTAAATCAATTTATATGCATAGAACTAACACTTGTATATATTTTTCTTCATATTATACATAGTTCCTTATATTTTCTTATATTTTCTTGCAGATCCAAAGAGGAAGGGCAAGGGTTTCAATTTATATCTCCTGATCTGATCATTGCATGTGTTTTCACTCAAATTTCAAAGGGATACCAAAATTATTTTATGCCAAAACCCTCCACTTCCCAAGTGACTAGGGTTTAAGGAGATATAAAAAAAAATTTGTATTTGTCTTGTTTGCAGGCCTTTTCTCCCAAGTCGAGAGGGTTTTAAGGTTGAATCTTAGATTAAAGGCAATTTATAATTTATTTATTTTTTATTTTGGTTGAAGTCTTCGTTGGGGTTTAACATTTTGTTTGCAGGACTAAAGGTAGTCGTAAGCCTTACATGCCCCCTCTTTCATTAAGTCAAAGAGGCTTTTCATAAATAAAAAAATCACATAATCTTTTGCTAATTTATCATAGCCTCAAAGGTTTACAAGTCTGGTCTATCGTTGTTACTACATTGATTTTGCAGAGGATCCAAGCTATTTTGAGAGGGTTTCCATCATTTTCTTTTAGAAAATCCATATGTGCTAACCCGGATCTACTTGCAAAAAATTTTTAGAGAGACTCAGGGAATTTTCCTCAAAATTTTACTAGGCCACAAACTCTTTTAAGCTTATCTCTTGCTATATATATTTTTCCTAACTAACCCTTGGTTTTGCAAAGGTAGACATCCTCCTTGGGAAATTTTTCATCACAAATTTGGCAAAAAATTTATTGGTTGAAAGTCTGCTTATTCATCGAACTTTGGGCATAACAAACTTATTTTTTGAGGTTGTTTCTCCATGAGGCTGAGAGCAAGCTTATAATCTCTTGACTTGGTGCAAAGATCATATCATAGAGAGTTTCATTAAGTGAATCTATCCAATAAATTAAGCCTTAAACCATATGAATTCACCAAATAATTTAACTAAAATTTAAATCAAACTTTTTTTGTGATTAATTTTGAGTTAGGCAAAGAGCCCTAGTTGTTCCTCGATCACTTAGGTCGTGAGCACTTGTTGATTGTCATTCATTTATGTTGGAGGCAGTGATCTAGAGAGAGTTTCATCCCTTATTTTGACGGGTTTCTAATTTTATTTGTAGGTGGATCAACCTTGCAAGCTTGAGGAGAAAGTTGTTATTGAAACCCCTTGTCATTATATTTCTCCTTGAGTTGAGTCCTCCTTTCTTGTCTTGAAAGGCCTCTTTCTTTTGTAACATCATAATAATAAAAGAGCATTTTGTGTTGAGGGAGCTTGGCATCTCAATCCCATGGTATCTTGTCTCCTTATTCAAAAGTGGGGCCACTGTGCTTGCTTGGTAGCTTAGATCCACTTACTAACCCTTGCATATTGCATTGCATCTTAATCGCATCTATTAACTTGCATTTTTCTAAATCGCTACTTGATCAGATTGCATTGGAATATGTATTATCTTGTTTCATTTGTTATTTATGATCTAAGTAGTCTCTCTATTTATTATTGTTAGCAATCTCATTTGCCATTGTTAAGTTCTGTTTACATCATATAATTTTCAGTTATTTCCTTGTCTAAACCAAATGATGATCATCTTAGATAAACACATCTAAAGGCATTGTGGGATTTTTCTATAACACCTAATTTTCATATCTAAGCCTTGTTTCATTGAGAGTTTATTGTTGCTTCATTTATCATTGTCATAAGCTAAGCTTGTGCTCTTGGCATCTATGTCTTTGAAGCATTGCACCTTGCATTTGCATTGTACAGTCAGTTTTGTATCCTTAAAATCTACCTTCAACCATAAGCTTGGTTCAACATAAAGTTAGGAAAACCTTCTCCACCATTCAATCTAAGAGCTAGACCCTTACTCAACGGTTAAAACATGTGACCTTGCAGTTCTCTTGTGGGAAATCTCTCGTAGGAACTTAGGGACTTGGGTCATTAGAAGTCCTAGGTAGGTATCGTTAATGAGGCCTTAGCCTCCTTTCCCAACACTTCTTTCTACAACCTTGTTTAAGACTAGTTTTTGAGAATTGAGGAGAAGGCCTTCACATTAGATTAGGCATCTTAATTAAAATTAACCAAGGTCCTTGCATATCACATAGTTAGATCTTGCATTCATCATTCATTTCTCATTTAGTTATTGTCATTAGAATTGTGAGCTAATTTATTTCCTTGCAAGCTTTCTTTACATTCTTGTACTGGTCAATCTCATGCTTATTGTATGTTGAATGTTATATCATTATTGAGCATCTTTTTAATTGAAGTACAAGCTTAAATTTTCTTGCAAATTATATTTGAAATCTTATTGCTCGTATTCTAGTTGCTTTTAATTTCTTGTACTAACGCTCTTTCTTGCAACATTGTTTATGTTGTAGCTTGAAATAACATATTTTGCAAGTGTTATGGCTCTATTGAGCATTGTTTTTTTTTTCTTAAGCAAGAGACGGTCCTTCTATTATCTTAGGTAAAAAAAATGATTTGCATAGGTTATAACAAATGCACAGAGGCGCAAACTCCCACAAAGGGAGAGAGAAATTACTCAAAGTACCCATACAACCCTCCAAAAATCAAACAGAAATAGTGACAATACTGCCCTAGAACCGAAAGTGGGCAAGTGGATTCAAAGTCCGCTCCCCAAACCCACTGTTGATTTGTCTCCTAATAATCCGGCGGTCAAAAATCAACCCGTGCGGAGGCAAAGCCTGCAGAAAAACCCTTAAGCTGCACAATCAACGCTGATAGTTGATCTTTTCCTTTCGATCCAACGGTTGGTGTCCATATCGCACGGTTTAAAAGCCCGCTGATTACCACGCGATGAAGGCGGTTGGCTTTTCCGGTCCTCCGCCACGTGTTGCTTCCTGAGTGGAATCATTGGCTTTTCATAAAAACCGTCTTTGGTTTGGATGGTGCTCGATGAAGGTGGTAAACCATTAGTGGTTTTATCCTTTTGGACCCACCAGCTTGCACGCCAAAAGGTGGTTGTTGATCTTCCTCCTCTGAATCTGACGGCCATGCCACAAATCGGACCACACATCCTCTCACGAATTACCCAGCAATGAAGGCAGTAATCACAGTTCATCCCCCTCCACGCGTCACTCGCTGAATGACATTGCTTTTCCTCTGAGAAAATCTCTCCCGGGTCAGAGGGGGCCCGAAGCAAGTGGTAAATCTCGAGCAGTTTTTGACCCCGATAATTTCTTCCTATGACCTCCCCCGCATTACACGAGGAAGACATAGCCGGAAGGGTGGCCTCCTGCATGGAATGCCTTATGAGTGGAGTTAGCGCGTTGTGGCATTCGTTTCACATGGAATCCCTTCTCCTGTGCGCAGATATCTTCTGTCTCGATTTCTGCCTTTGTTCCTAGAAGCACCCTTAGAGAACCGACAATGCCTTTCCTCTGATAAACCGCTCGAGGTGAACTTATTCATCGTTGACATGAAGTAAAATTCTGATATTGTTGTCTGTCACTAAGGACCCAGGATGAGCATTCCTCCTTCATCCTTTCATCTTTTACCTCCTCCCACCAGCAGCACAAGTCGATATGCCTGTTTCGAACCCCCTCATTGGCAAGCCAGTCTGCAACTTTGTTGGCTTCCCTACGTACATGCACCAACCTAAGAGTTCTTAGCACGCTTAGGTGTGATTGGATTCTTTGGTAGACTTGCAGAAGCTGCCAGTGTCCTGCGATTTTCTCAGGTGCACCGCTAGCGATTATCCTCTTCACCAAATTAATGACTAATTTCGAGTCAGCCTCAATGATGACATCGTGAATGTTGTACTTGAGCAGCATTTCCAAGCACAATTCCATCGCCATGAGCTCAGCCATATTGTTGGTTGCTTTTCCTAGATAACTGTGGAAGATGACCTGTATGTTTCCTTCCTCATCCCTCATGACCCCTCCATAACCTGCTTCTCTCGGATTTCAGGCCCCATCAATGTTAAATTTTAAAAAACCATGAGAAGGGGGCTGCCAGAAAGCCTTTTCTGTTGAGTTATTCTTGATGATCTGCTTAGAACACTGAGGGAGATGAACCTTGAGCTCTAACTTTTCCAGGATTCTGGCCTCTCTTTGTCTTATTGTTGGAAATACTAAGGGGGGGGGGGTGAATCAGTATTTCTTTTTCCCACTATTGTTTTACCAGTTAAATCATATATATTCAGAACACAAGATGAACAGCAAGAATAAATGCTTTTATTAATATAAATTATGCAGTAAAATAGATACAATATATAGATGGTTACAATTCGTTGCCAAGCTCCAGCTTGGACTTTAGTGAGGCTCCAACCTCCAGAGCACCAACTCTATTTCGCCAAGACACCAACCTTGGACTTAGGAGCACAAACTCCCAAGGACTTCAATCCTTCCTACTTCTGAGCCATCAACCCCAAGGAATCCAATCCTACTTACTTCTAAGGCACCAGCCCCAAGGACTCCTATCCTTCTTGCTTCTGAGGCACCAGGCCCAAGGACTCCTATCCTATCTTATCAAGGCACTTTTGATGATAATGTTCTACTCTCAAAACTCTTCTCTGCTGACTTCTGTCTAGTTATAGTTTCTCTATAGTCTCCAAGCTACAGCATCAATGACAACCAGTCTTCTCTTGAAGGAGTCTTTACAACTCTTCCTACCATTCACACAGAGTCTCCAATAGCTGACCTCTGATCATATATCCACACTGCTTTAGTGAGTCCACTACAACTGCACTAAAACTCTGCATAAGAACTTGCTTTCAGTTCAAGCATATGTTCTAATGTCACGGTGAATGTTTCAGCAAGACAGCTTCTCTACTGGCAACTTCTACCCTTCGAATTCCTCCTGTCCTGTTGGTCCTTCGGCCCTCTTTTTGTTCTGTTGGACCCTCTTTCTGTTTTGTTGTTTTCTCCAACTTTTTCAACAGTGTTAAATAGCTGCAGCAGCCTTCACCAGCGTTCACCAGCAATTTCATACAATGCTTAACCACCTCTGCTGCTTCTGCTACCTCATATTCTGCTTCTTCGCCACAACACCAACAGCAACAACAGTTCTCTGTTTTTATTGTTTTATACGTTCTCATGCCTTTGTCTATTCGTTTTCGCTTACTCAATGGCTCTTTGGATTCCTCCTTGCTCGCTTGAGCTTCAGCTTCCTCAACGCTAGATCGACCTTCTAGCTTCCCTCCTCCATTCGCTTTAGCTTCCTCATGTTTACCTTCGATTAATGTGCTGAAAATATAATGGCATCGCGGAAAAGGTTGGTGTTTCAGCAATGGATAAATTGGCGTTTCAACAACTTTTCTCCAAGTATTTCAACAGTGTTCGTCGCAGAAAAAGTTGGTGTTTCAGCAATGGAGAAATTGGTGTTTCAACAACTTTTCTCCAACTATTTCAACAGTGTAATGGAGAAATTAGTGTTTCAGCAAATTTTCTCCAAGTGTTTGTAATATGTGCCCGCCGATAGTGTTAAAGCATATGTATATGGGTTTTCTCCTCCGATAATGTATTCTGCTCATACAATATAAACTCTGCCTTTTTCACTCCGTCAGTGTATTTGCATATGAGTCTAAGTCTTCCGCCTCCGATAGCTCTGTTTGCGTTAAATGCATATACAGGTCTTTGCCGCCATATGCATGTTTATGCCATGGATAGTGTTAAAGCACTTTGTGTGCTCCACTTGGCTCCTCTTGTGTGCTCCTCTTGGCTCCTCTAACTCTGTCTACTTCCTCTATGGCTCCAATGGTGGTGCTTCGTGCTCTGTTAGCTCCTCTCGTCTCCATCTGCTCCTCTGGTGGCTCTGTCTGCTCCTGCTTGCTCTGATGGCTCTCTGCGTCCTCTGTTTGTTGTTAAACGCATCCATTGCTCCTCTGATGGCTCCTGATGACTCTGATATGCCTCCTTGCTATATGGTTCCTCCTGCAGCTCCTCTTAGTCCAATGTGGCTCCTCTGGCTTGGCGGTGTCTTTCAGAGACCTCCTTGCATATATGAACGCCTCTCTTGTTCTGATCTGGTTGGCATATATAGATGGCCTTGCTCCTGTCTCTTCATGGATCGCTCGACTTCCCCTTGGCTTCATGTCATCCTCTAGTATCTAGAATATTGCCATATTGACATCAATGACAACCTAGGTCAACACTTATGGGTTTTCTGGTGTCGACACTTCCCAGGGTATGAACAGTCTCTTTGAGTTGCTTAAGGATTAGCTTTAGGATGCTGCTCACCGGGCTCGCCTTATCCTTGAAAATCCTGTTGTTGCGCTCCTTCCAAACATTCCAGATTAAGAACCCTAGGGTCAGCGACCATGCGGAGGTTATTATCTCATTATCCAAAAAAAATTCCACCAGTTTTTCAATGTAGCAATAATGTCACTTACATGTCTATCTGTCTGCTCGAAGACATCTCCAACCCAGTTACAAAGTATTGTAGTGAATGAGCATCTATTAAGTAGATGATTAGTGGTTTCTTCTTGTCGTCCACATAGGTGACATCTTGAGGGGCCAAGAAAGCCTCTTTTTCTTAGGTTATCCCATGTCAGAATCTTGCCCTATTGAACCAGCCACTTGAACAGTTTGACTTTCATCCAATGAGGATTATCCCAGAGTTCTTTCCACGTCTTATCAGTGTTTGGAAAGTTAAGCCCTGTGTCTATCATTTTGGCCTCGTTAAGGGTGAAGAGGATTGCCTTGTTCTTTCCCCATCTTAATTGATCTTCCAAGGTTGAGGTTAAGATTTGCCTCTTTTCCAAAAGTCCGTTAAGGGCTATAGCTTGAGTATGCATCATGCCCATTTCACTGTAATCTAGAAGTTTCCATATTCTCCATTTCCCATTGTTCTTTGATTGATCCCAAAAGTCACTTACCCTTCTTAATCCTTTGTTGATGGTATCTGTGTGAATGTCTGCTAATTCTTCACTGCGGAGATTGTCCTCCTGCTGCCAATTATCCTCCCAAAACCAGGCCAGATTTCCATTTCTGATCTCCCAAAAACTATGATTTTGGACTAGGGCCCTGTTCTCCCATGTCCTATTCCAAATAGATGAACCATTTACTTATCATGTCATTCTTATGAGGTTCTTCTCCTGCCAATATCTCACATACTTTTGCTTCCATAGTTTTGCCCAGGGGGCTTGAATTCCCTTTATTCATCTCCACCAGATTTTGGCTCCTAGAACTCTGTTAAGAATTCCTGGGTCATGGAGACCCAAGCCACCATGCGATTTAGGTTTGCAAACCCTGTCCCATGCCACTAGGGCCCATTTCTTCTTTTCTTCACCTTTCCCCCAAAGAAAGTCTCTTTGAATGTTTCTAATATCAGTAATTACACCAGTTGGTGTTGGAATGGTTGATAGCATATAGATAGGGATACTTTGGAGGATATCCTTAGTTAGAATTAGTCTCCCTGCTAGATTTAGGGCTTTATTTGTCCATTTCTAATCTTATCTTTTAGCTTATTTAGAACAGGCTCCCAGATTTCCTTACGTAACGGTTTGTCAGTGAGGGGATCTCCCAGGTACTTAGCGGGCAATGACTCTCTTTGAAAGCCCAAAATTCTAGACAGATTTCTTTGAATCGAAATATCCATATTGAAAAAGAAAATCTTTGATTTAGTAAGACTTACCTCTATGCCTGCTGCCATGGCAAAGTCACTCGGAATCTGCTTAAATGCTTTGGCTTCCTTGAAAGTGGGTGTGCCTTGCAGCATAGTATCATCCACAAATTGTTGATGTGTCATCGTATCCCCGCCTTGAGTGAGTCTCATACCCTGAATTCACCCTTCCTCCTTAGCAGCCCTGATTGCTCTCCCTAACCCTTCCATCATTAGAATGAAAAGGAAAGGAGAAAGAGGATCACCTTGCCTGAGACCTCTAGTAGGCTTGAAGGTTTTGGAGGAGAACCATTGAGAAGAATTGAACAACTAGCAGTGGTAACTAGCACCATGACCCACTTAATCCAATTGTAATCAAATCCATAGGTTTTTAGCACTGCTCTTATGTATGACTAGCTAAGTTTGTCGTAGGCTTTTGCTATGTCAAGCTGAATTATAATCCCTACTTGTTTATTGGTATTGAGTGAATGAACCACTTCATGTGCTTGAATTAAGTTATTAAGAATTTGTCTTCCTTCCACATAGCATGTTTTCTCCTTTGACACTAGGGTAGGGAGGAGTGGTTTGAGACAGTTCGCAATTACTTTGGATATTATTTTTTACACCACATTGCATAATGTTATAGGTCTAAATATGTCTGGAGAGGTGGCCTTTTCCTGTTTGGGGATTAAGGCCATGAAAGATTCATTGAGCGCCTTCAAGACTGTCTTAAATCTTCAAGAGTCTTCCACAACCTCCAGAATATCCTGTTTTACTATCGTCCAACATGTTTTGAAAAAGTCCACATTGAAGCCATCTGGGCCTGGTGCTTTCCCATTTTGCATCTCTGTAATGACTTCCTCAATCTCTTCCTCTGTTACTGGTTTGTTGAGATTGTGATTGTCTTCTCTAGAAACCAATTTAGGAACATATTGACTAAATCTTTTCGTAAACTGATATCTATCTACTGAGGTTTCCTCAGCAATTCTCTGAAAATGCTAGACTAGAACCTCTTCCATCTCTTCATGAGTGTTTCTTTCTTTTCCATGTTGATCTGTCAGTTTCACAAATTCTGTTGTTGTTTTTGTGAGCTATGGTGGGTCTGTGAAAGAATTTGGTGTTTCTCTCCCCTTCCTTAATCCATTGTACTCTGGATTTCTGTCTCCAGAATATTTCCTCTTGTAGACATCTGTTTTTCGATTCATGTTGGAGTGACTCTTCCATCTCTTTCCTTTCATCTGTATAGCCTTCTGTGATAAGAATTTGGTTTATATCCTTTAGTTTCTTTTCCACATATCCTTTAGCTTTGAAGATATTGCCAAACTCCTTTTTATTCCACTCTTTGAGTCTGCCTTTAATGTGTTTGAGCCTATTGTGTAGAAGGAACATCTTTGTACCTTGAAGGTGTAGCTCTTCCTTCCACCATTTTTCAATGTTTGTGAGGAAATCTGAATGTGTGAGCCAAGCGTTCTCAAACCTGAAGGGGGAGTTCCTCGGTTTAACAAAAAGAGAAGCTTCCAATTGAATAGGCCAGTGATCTAAACCGCCAAAAGGTAGGATGAGCAAATTCAGGTTACTTCCCATGAGAAGAAGTTCCTCTTAAATAATAAATCTGTCTAATTTTGAGGCTACTTAGGTAGGGCCGCCCCTTTTGTTATTCCAAGTGAAGAATCCATTGTTGGTTCCATATCTACCAATTTCATATCGGTGATGAAGTTTTGGAAGGCAACTAAATCTCTACCAAGTATTCTAGTTCCTCCTTTCTTCTCCGTGAGTGATTTAGTCATGTTAAAATCACCTCCTAGAATCTAGGGTCGAGCTAGGTATCTCTTCTTCATATCGTCCAGTGTAGTGAGTAGTCAAAGTTTGTCCACCATTGGCTGAGGACCATAGACATTGGTGATCATGTAACATTGCCTATCACCCACCAGTTGGAAAATCAAAGAGAGGTTATGTCTAGATGCCTCCGCATCAATCACACCAAATTTCTGTGGATCCCATAGAGTTATAATGCCCCTAGCAGATTTATTTGCCTTAACTTCAAGGTATTCATATCCATTTAACCATCTGCTATATTTTTCTCTGATCTTCTCCACTGAGCATTTTGTTTCCTGTATGAATACTCTGTCAGGTTTTTCCTCTTTGATTCTATTACCTAGATTCCTTTGTTTTCTTCTACTCCCTAGTCCTCTAATGTTCGAGGTTGTGATTTTCATTGAGGTGGGGTTTTAAAGGAGTAATTGGATAGGTCTTTCATCCTTCCTAAGTCAATCATCAGTTTACCACACTCCAGCAGTAGTTCTTTCTATCTTTTTCTTCCCCTCCACTTACCTGGGTTTTTTGTTAATTTTCCTGTTATTAATCCCACTGAGGAAGTCCCTTTAGTATCCTGGTTATCATGTCCTCTTTTGACTCCTGCAGCTGTTTGATGTGACTTGTTAAGGAATATCTGTTGTACCTTGTCAACATCCTCCTGAGATATGGATTTTATTCCTAGGTTTCCTCCTTGTTCTAGAAACTTTTCTAGCTCTAGGTTCTCACTTTCCAGGATCTCCTGAAAGTCTTGGTCCTCTGTGCCACTTTCACTTTGGGTCATTTCTTGGTCTTTTTCTATTTCCACGTTACTCAAAGGGTCCGTCGTGTGATCATTATGTCCCTGTGTGAACTCCGTGTTGGTCTCTTTTCCTTTCCCCCTTGTTGTCTGATTCTCTGTTCTCTTTTGATCACCTCCATCGACATCTTCTTCTCCTAAGATCTCAAAACTGTTATGACTTCTTGTTTTTTTATCCTTCTCAGTATGGTTCTTTTGTGTCTTCCTTCCCCCTCCTTTTCCTTTTCCTCCTACTTTGGTTAAACCTGTCTAATATTTCCCTTTGCTGGTGTTTAGGTATTCCTCCCTTCTATTAAGAGGACAGTCTCTAGATAGGTGCCCATGCTCATGACATTTGTGACATCTGAACGAGATATGTTCATAGTCAACTGTTTGAACCCATTCCTCGTCATAGACTTCTAGAATGACCTCATCTGAAAGGGCTCCTGATAGGTCCATCTCCACACATACGAGCATAGGATGTATATTTTCCTCGTAGAGTTGCCTCTGAAATCTTTAAGAGAGACCTAATTTATTGCCTATAGCTTTTAAAGACTTTGGCATCCAATAATCTAAAGATAAGGAGTAGAGTCTAATCCATACCAGTACCGAAGTGAAGGTTTCTCGTTCTGGCACAAATTTCATCATCCATGGCCGCATATAGAGACCAGCAGCTACAAAGAAGTATGGTCCTCCTTCAAAAATCTTGTCTCTATCCTCCATGTTCGTGAATACCACTGTAAAAAAACCTTTGGATCCAAGATGTATATTTAACTCCCCCTTTGGTTTCCAGTTGTATTTTATCCAAGTGTACAATGCTTTCTCTGATGCCCAGATTCCCATAAATTTACATATAATGGCATAGTTTGCCATGTGATCCCTGTGCTCTTGCAGAGTTGGATCATTCAAAATAACTCGCAGTTTAGTTATGGTCTTGGGTTTACATGGCCCCATCTTGGTTCTATTCTTTGTTCCCGAACCTCTATCTTCCGCTTTCTCCTCCTGTCGGTCTTCTTCGTGGGTCCCTTGTTCTGCATGGGTTTTGCTGCCTTCCGCCTTCTGAGTTTCTGTGTTTTTTGTCTTGACCTCCAAGGGTTGTGGAGGCTTGTTTCTATTCCCTGCTCTTCCTCTGCTTGAAACCACATTATTGCAAGAGGGAATGGAGCTCCCTCCTCCCTGTGCCTCCATGGGTACCTGTTACCCTTTGCACTCTCTTTGTTGAACCCTAAAACCTTGATCGCCAGTCTCCGCCATCACTCCCCGGGTCTTGGTAGCGATTCTATTGAGCATTGTTATTAAGGCATTGGTATTTATATGTTTATCTTTCTATTGCCATATTGATCTAATTTGAATTCATCTTGTTAACATATACATCGCTCAATAATAATCTTACCTGCTAATTCATCATTAATTCAAGCTACATAGAGAAGTAATGCCTTGCCCTTAGTCTCATAGAACTTTAGGGACTCCTCCCCTTAACTTATCTAGGAGAGATCTTAAACGGACTGAGTAGGGAATAGGTGAAAGCCCCTGCTCTGAGCATTGTGCCATAAAGATTATACCTTACAGGTTTGGAAACTTTTCCCACAATTAAGTGTACATCTTAGGCGACAACATTTTTTTGGCGTTTTTGTTGGGGATAAGTCTTATTTGACACGGTTTTTTGACTAATATTTTGTTTCTTGCATTTTGAATTTTTAGAGTTAGATTCTTGTTCAAGCGGTGACTCCACTTGTTTCATTTTATGCAAGGATTTCTACTTGAATCCCTCTTCTTATAGACTTCTTGCTAGTCTTGGACAAGAGCCTCTCTCTAATATCCATTTTTTCTTTCAAAGTTAAGTGGGAAAGACAACATGAATGACTTGTTCACTCCTTGTGATTTTACTAACATTTAGGGCTATCTGCGTAATTTTCCGCCTGAAGTTGGTGAAGCCATCGATAAGTTGCCTCTTTTTCGAGGTAACGATGCCCTTAGTGTCAAGACTCACCTCAAGAATTTTAACCTTTGTGTGAGTAAGTTGCACCCATATACTAACTATCAAGATGTAAAGATGAGGTTTTTCATTTTCACTGTAGATGGGGATGTTTTTAATTGGTTCTCATACTATCCTGATAACATTTTTCATTCTTTAGAATCAATCATTGATGCCTTTGAATAAAAATATGAAGATCATCTCGAAGTTGATCCGTGTGAGTTTCTATATGATTCGCACCTTGACTTAATTAATTCTGATTAATTAACCATATCCCCTAAGTTTAGACTTAGGAAATATTTAAAAATCAGTTAAGAACCTAATCAAGTCATTTCTAGGTGGAAATTCCAAAAACGATTTTTGGGTTTTGGAGATCTCATGCATTCTAGCCTCTCCGCCAAATTTCATGGCTAGAACACATCTGATGCTACAAAACTAACACACTCTATTAGCAAGGATTGTATTATAGTGTTGCACACCCTGCCACAACACTCTATCTTTGTATCATCTCCTGTTACAATGCTAATGTTTATCCATCCTGCCCACCAACCACTGTGCAACTATAATGTTGCATCTATGCTACTACTAACGCTTCCATATTACGCGAACTCTGCATCTGCACCGCAACTCCCTCTCATCCGTTGTTGTTGCAATTGAAACTACTACAACTGAGAAGCATCCTAAATATTAAATCATCTGTGTTCATTATGATGCATTTGCCTCCTGAGTCCTAACTACTATTAGCATTGGCACTATCACTGAAGAATATGTGTTATTGCTAACTCTGCTACTGATCAACCTGCTCTACTGCCAACACTACACAGTGATCCTGAACATCTCACTGTCACTAGTCTACAATTGTCTCTCTAATACTCACTGCATCTCCTGACACTAATCCGTTCTGTTATTGTATATTGTGAGCTCCTCATAGCGAGGTAATGATCCATGAGGTGGACTTCTCAAGGACCCTACCCATCTTTGTAGCTCTCTAGGGCTACAACTCCAAGTCACCCCACCTCACTCCTAGAGGTATCATTGCCAACATCGCGAAGTCTTCCTCCAAACTAGAGGACAACTTGTGGATCTCAGCTGGCGTTACTTGTTGGTTATGCTTCTCCAACTTGTCCTTCTTCCTGAGAGGACATTGTGTGTTGTAGTGACCAAGTTCACCAAACTTGAAGCATTAACCTTTGACAGGTCTATCTTCTTCTTTTTTTTCTCCCCTTGCCCCTGACTAGGACCCTTAGATGCGAGGGCCACATTTTCCCACTTCACCCCCTTCAATCTGCTACTATTTTCACTACTAATGGAGCTCTTTAATAGAGCTTGCCTCAACTACTCTTGTTGCAATTTACCCCACATTATGTCCCATCCTGGTAACGTGTCTCTGCCCTATATACTTTGGACAAAGACTTGCCAATCGTCCAAGGCACTGTTAAGTGCCAACTGTACTAGCTCTGATGGTTAAGGTGTTGCCCCAAAAGCTACAAGCTAATCTTGTACCTCCTTAATTCTGGTGAGGAAGGGATCTATGCCTTCCCCCTTTTGCATCGTGATCCATCTCAGTTTTTCTTCTAGGAACATATTTCGTTGCTCATAAGTACCCTGGTATCACGTGGAGAGAGCCACCCACATCTCTTTGGTCATTCCCTTGGCCGCCATATGTGAGACTATATGATCTCAGACTCCATCCAAGATCAACCTCTTTGCCCTCGCCATCTCCTTCCTATATTCTCTTTGTTTAGACACCCTGGGAAACTTCCACCCCATTATCTATGCAACCTTTCAAGCCATATTCATCTAGAAGGGATATCCTAGCCTTCCAGATGACATAGTTGGAAGCTCCACCCAACCTATCATGATCTCTAAGCTCTGTTGTGGCCATCTCCGATCTGTCAAAAGCTCCTTCTTTCCCTCTACTCAATTGTTGCTTTGCTACTTGCACTCCCTCCTAGAATGCACATATATGCTAGCTGCCACTGCCAATATGCAGCTAGAAAATCGAACTTTCGAGACTCGAAGTTCCCTAAGAGAAATTTTCCCTTTGTTGTGTGTGCTTTTCTCTTCCATCTCACGTTGATTTTGTTGTTGGAAAACCCTCTACGTCCAACCAGAAATTTGCTTGGTGAAAATCTAATTTGTTGATGCTTCCTCTGGCTGTTGGAATCATTATCCTGGTCCAATCGACTTTTCCGCAACCTTGCAACTGAAAATCGAACTCCTGCCTCAGCAATTTGGCATACTTGTCTAGAAGTTGCATAACCTCTGAAAATTTCAGCCTGCTTCTCCCTCTGAGAAACAATATTTTTTCCCCCACTTCTAAGTTTCCGAGCTAATCAATTACACTCCGATACCATGTGAAAATTTCAAGACTGAAATCTTATTGTAGCAACTAGAATTAATTCTTCTAATTGTTAATTAATTTAACAATTTATTTACAATGGAAAATACCAAATTAATCACACTCCAACCTTCAAAAATAAAACTGCGGAAAATAAATAGCCCTGAAATCTGAGAAAATACTAGCATATACACATAAAATGACACCGTTATTTTTGGACAAATGTCCCCATAAAAACCCGATGTGGGAAAATTGATGCAGTAGCTGAGAGTTTTATTATTATGCAGCAGTTAATTCTAAGTACAATTTATGGATGCCCAACTGACAATCCAATAAGAAAGTATCTAACATAAATAATTAGAGAGAAAATTCTCTCGCCCCAGAAGCAATCTCGACACAAGCTTTTATAGAAAATTGGTCATCCAAACCCCAACGTAGGCCCTCTAGATACTCCCTATGTTGCCTCTCACATGTGTGGCTCAAATCTGCCTCTAAGCAAGCCCTCTAGCTTGTCTCTGTTGTTGGAAGTGACTCTTCGACCCTCTAGAAGAGATCCCTGACCTCCGAAAACCGAATCGATCTTCTCCTCAGCTAAATCAAACTACTCCACTTCAGTTATTGCGTAGTCCTTGCGCTGCTTCTACGTTGATCACTTATGTCATTTGTTTTTCCCTCTCCGTATCTAGAAAACTTCCTCTGGATCATTGTCCTTGCCCCTCACTGTTTCTGCTTCGATCTTTGACTCTCCATCAACTATTATTGCTCTTTGGAAATTGATTTGCCAAGGAAATCAAACTGTTGTTGTGTCTTCTCCAATTTCCCATTGACTTCTTCTGATAATCCTTTGTTGAAGCACCAATGGCCAAGATTAGAACTTAATGAATGGATAGGATCATCTCAAAGTCGATCTGTGTGAGTTTCTAGATGATTCGCACATTGACTTAATTAATTCTGATTAATTAACCACATTCCCTAAGTTTAGACTTCAGAAATATTTAAAAATCAATTAATGATCTAATTAAGCCATTTCTAGGTGGAATTTCCATAAACAATTTATGAGTTTTGGAGATCTCACGTATTCTAGCCTCTCCACCAACTTTCATGGCTAGAACACATCCGATGCTACAAAGCTTAACATTCCTTTCCCTTTAGCTTTATTAACATTGGTTGCAAAGTTTGTAGGTTCTCTCTCTTCTCGTCTCTGAATTCTCTCTCTGGAAATGAGCCTAGATTCTTCTTTGAGTGCAATTTCCCAAGAATACATCAAATGAAGGGAGCTCCATTTTGCAACTAATGCTTGTAATGAATGTCTCCCAACACATTGGGAGCCCACCAAGTGTCATCTGCGCAAGCTCTCTATCAGGTATGACTTCTCCAATGGAAAGAATTTGATCTCTTATTTGAGAGATTCTCATAAAGTAGGTTGTTACATATTTTTGCTTAGACATCTCTTAAACATCCTGATGTCACGAAGTTGATTTTTCAAGGAAATGACTTGGCTAAGATTGTTGACCTCATACACCCCAATCAATTTGTCATACATCTCCTTTGACTTCTTCAGCTTGGACACATAGGTGATGAGACGGTCTCTAAGAGAGTCAAAGATGATCTTCTTCACCTTGATCTCACCCTTATGGTACTTAGACTTGACATTAGCATTGGCATTCTCAGGAGGTTCAACTACTTGGCCCTGCACATATTCTATCACATTGTTCTCTTCAAGAGTAAGATCCAATTTAGCCCTCCATGCTGCAAAGTAAGAAGCATCATTAAACTTCTCTTCAATCTTGTAGGAGGTAGTCCCATTTCCCAAGAAATATGATCACCAATCAACAACAAAAGTGTCTCAGAGGGGTGTTCTCTAGTCTCCAATGCCTCAGCTCTAATTCAATGTTACAGTTAAGCAATCATAGATAGAACAATGAACGGTAAATGCATAATAGAAGATAGCCAAGCACAATGATACATAGAGATTTAGGTCAGAGACCAAGGAAAAACCCCACAAGGGGGAAAACCCAAAAAATCAATTATTCTTCTTCTTAGTTAATTAATGTTCAGCATGAGATAAATAATCCAATAGAACATCCATAAACCAATCAAAGTCAAACTTTGACTATCCCAAGTCAACCAAACCAAAACCAATCGATTTAGAGAGAATAATACAAATCCGGTCAATACATATGCTTCAGGAAGACAGTCAAACTTCAGTCTTGCGAACCCTACAACTTTCGTTCCACTGTCATAGTCAAACCTACAATCAAATCCAAGTCAACACCTAGAAAACAATGCCAAAGGTTCATTCAAAGATTCGGTCAACACAGTAAATATTTGACCTTCTTTCCTTAGTTAGAGATCGGTCAAACCAATAGTAGAAGATATTGGTCAAAGGAGAGAAAATTCACAAGTTTGACCTATGGTCAAACCTTAGTCAACATACTAGAAATAGATATGATAATGTAGTCAACCAAAGTCAAAGATGCTGCAAAATATTCGTCCTCCAAAACAGTGCAAGTAGCTCAATCAAATTAGAGTGAAAGTGCCCAAGTTAACACAAATCAAAGCAATCGAAAACAGAAAGTCAATATTGGTCAAAATTATCTCTCTCCTCCACATATGCGGATGTCTTCCTGCAATTTTCAAATTAGATCAAACTTGTTGAGTGATGATGTGATGCGCTAAATGAGCTCCAACAACATGTCTATTTATATTTGGTTTTGGAGGGTCAATTTCCTCTTGTGGGGTCGACTTGTACTTTCACTAGGTCAACTTGTCAAACTCAAAAATATTACTTTCCTTCATGATTTGACAATGGAAATTTTGACCGAAGCTTACCATTTTTCAATAGTCTGAAGGAATATGCAGAGAATGTTATTTCCATACCAACATATCCACAATAATTGGCCACATATAAAAAAAGAATGTCAAAGCGAAGAGGATTATCCTTGATGGAGTCAAGGACCATATTGTTCTGCGTATCACAAAGAAGCAGATGTGGGGTGCGATAGCGAATCTGTACCAAAATCCTACAGAGAATAGGAAGTTGATTCTCAAAAAGAAGTTGAGGATCATCAAAATGCAGAAAGGTGAAGACTTGACTTCCCATCTCACCAAAGTTCAACTTTCCATAGATGAATTGGTTGTAGTAGGATATAAGGTTAGTGATTATGAGCTAGTGCAAATAGTGTATTGTCATATTCCAGGAGATACACTTTCAAAGTTGGATCAGACTGCAGAAAGAGGTTACTTCATTGGGTACAACGAAACCTCAAAGGCATACAAGAGATCTAGAGATTTGTAAGCAGTTGAAGATCAGAGTGAACAGCCAACAGAAGCTCCTAGAGTTTAGTAGCAGGATTAGGGGAAGCAGAGTAGGAGTAGAGTCACGAGTACGAGCACTAGCTCAAGTGTAGGTGTTCCTGAGACTTGTTAGAGCATGGAACTACAGATCAGGGAGATGCATCAAGATGACATGGAGGTGGATATTCCTAACTCCACATTTGGAAGGAGGAACCATGAGGTTCAGCAGACACTCAGGGATGCTTAGTAGTTTTTGAGGATTCCTAGGACAAGCAGGAGAGAGCAGAGACAACTAGAGAGGTACATTGGCTAAATGGCATTAGTCATTTAGTTGGTAGATAGTAATCCTTCTAGCAAGCAGGAGGTCATACAGAAACAGTTGTGGCGAGATGTAATGGTTGAGGAGTATACCTCAATCATGCAAAATAATGTTTGGGAGGTTATACTCAAACAGACAGACAAGGCGGTGGTTGGATCACACTAGATCTATACGATCAAGCACGGTGCAAATGGCATCATCAAAAAATACAAGGTTAGGTTCATGGCCAAGGGGTTCTCTCAGAATGAGGGAATAGATTATGAGACATTTTCTCCTATGGCCAAGTACACTTCTATATGCATCATGATCTCATTAGCAACACAAATGGGATGGCAAGTCCATCAAATGGATGTCAAGACGATATTCCTGAATGGTGAACTGGAGGAGGAGGTGTACATTGAACAAACGAAGGGCTTTGTGGCACACAACAGAGAGACCCACGTGTGTAGGTTGGAGAGAGCTTTGTGTGGGCTCAAGGAAGGTCCTAAGGTGTGGTATGAGCGCATCGACAAATACTTGTAGGGCATCGACTTTATGAAGAATGAGGCAGACGCAAACCTCTACTACTTGGTGGTTGAGGGTGAGGTACTCATTCTTGTTGTATATGTGGACAACTTGTTCTTGATAGGTTCACTAGGGATTATAGAGGAGTACAAGAGGGATCTTGCAACTGAGTTTAAGATGAAGGATTTGGGGCTTATGCACTATTTTCTAGGCATGGAGACATGGCAGACAAATGCTAAGATTTTCCTTGGTCAAAGGAAATATTGCATCGAGATCTTGAGGAGATTTGGGATGGAGGATTGCAAAGCCATGTCTACTCCAGTGATTACTAATTAGAGGAAGATAGATACATCCAAGGGGAAGGATGTGGACCCCACCTTGTAGGGGCAGTTGATAGGCTCTCTTATGTATTTGGTCAACATCAGGCCAGACATTTCCTATGTAGTAAACTCTCTCAATCAATTCATGGTAGAATCGAAGAGAGTGTATTGGGCAACAGCTAAACATGTGCTTAGGTATTTTCGCAATACTATTGAGTATGGGATCATATATGCTCGAGATGATAGTGTCAAGTTGGTCAGCTATACTGATGTAGTTTGGGTAAGTAACACAGTGGACCATAAAATCACTTCAGAATGTCGCTTTAGCATGGTTGTTTCCTAGTACAACATGAAGCAAAAGTTCGTGGCACTACGTTTTACAGAGACAGAGTACATAGCAACGAGCATGGCTACATGTGGGACTATATGGCTTTGTAAGTTGTTACTAGCCTTGTTTGGTCAAAGGATAGAGACAACAGTGATACACCGAGATAATCAAAGTTGCATTAGGTTATCAAAGAATTGGGTGTTTCACAATAGGTCCAAGCATATAGACATCATATACCACTTCATCAGGGATTGTGCGTAGGATAGGACTGTTCAGCTATAGTATATCACCACAGATGAGCAGGAAGTAAATATAATAATGAAGGCTTTGGGAAGGCGAGATTCATCTTCTCATAGACAAGTTGGGTGTTATGAAAAATTCTTTCCTCGCTAAGAGTGAGTGTTAGTTTATGTAGCTCGAACATATGTTCTAGTCTCAGAGTGTCTATGAGGTTAAGGAACACATTTTCTCCAATACCTAGAAAAGGTTTCATGAGAAAAGGCATGGATTAGAATTAACTAGTCAGTTAATTAATTTTCATAAGTTTAACTTAGGGAAATAGCTTAATTAATCAATATTAATTAGGGTAATCGATTTTTCTCTAGAGACTTCTATAAAAGTTATTTTAAGGAATCAAGATGATCTTAGTCATTAATTGATATTAGATCATGGTTGTTGATTCATCAACGAAATATTGTAAGCGGAGATCAATGGGTCATTGGAGAATAGATCAAATCAATGAGAGATCGAGACACAATATCATTGTGGGAGTAAGGACATAGAGGTAGCGTAGGGGCATCAACAGACAGAGGTCACCAATGTTTGAAGATAGGAATATTAAAGGATTTTATAACAGTGACTTCCATGGTCTTTTGGAGATCGATTTTTCTACAAAGAGAAGTTGATTTTCTAGTGGTGTGAATTACTCTAGAGAGGATGTGAATCACCCTAATAGGCAGTGTGAATCTCTCCAAGAGGACAAGTTGCAAGATAAGGGAGAGATTGCAGGAGATATTGATTTGCACAAGGAGGTTGATTAGCCAGTTCAAGTCGAATTCCAGTGGAGGACGAATTAATTTCTAGCAAGTGCAAGTTTGCAAAGGAAGGTTGAGTTGCCAGGGTCGCATGTGTGGCTAGATTCAACGAGCTAGAGGGAGGCCGAGTGGAATTAGGAATGTGAAGTTATCTCTCGAAATCCAAATTGACTTGTAAAAGTGGTCAAAATATTTCTCCAAAGGTTTGCTAATTTACGACAAACAATTTTGTAAAATTATCCATTACAAATTTCGTTGAAGAATAATAAAATAACTCATCTGCAAAATTAGTTTCCCCAAACTAAGACTTTTCCAAGGACTTTTATTCCAAAAACATTATGTCCATTTTTGTGATTGGTTTTCTCTGTTTTTTTATCAAAGTTTCCACAATTTATTTAACTGGTGAAATTTGTAGTTGTGTTTTATTCATTATTTGAAATAAATAACATGTTAGGACAAATAATTTGTTTATAGATAGGAGAATAATAATCAAATTAACTGCAATAGATTTTTCACATTCTATGCTTTATTTCACTTTAATTTTTCTTGGTCCCACATTCATAAAGTGGATAACTTGACTAGCTTGTAATCCTTTATTAAACAAATCTTTTGTTTTTCTCATTACTAGTGCAATCTTGGTTTGGTTTATGTGTTCATGTTAGCGCCATATGGTATGAAAGCCCATCATTCTTGAAGTCATATCAAGAGTCCTGTGCCTTTGAAAAACAAGGTTTCCACTCTTGCAACTTTAGTAATATGGGTGCCATAGAGCCTGTGTGAGTGTGAAGACCTTGGGACGATTACCAACAGAGACAGATTGAGGAATTCATGGCATGTCAAATTAGAGCCAAAAGGATTTCAAATCATTTGAAACCAACAACAATTGAATTTCAGTTTTAGCAACTATGTTTGAAAACTTTTCATTTACACCATATTCAAGAAAAAAACATATAAACTCAAGTACGACCATACAATCATTGTACAAGACAACCCCAAAATCATATCGTTGTACAAATCAATCCAACCACAGCTCGAATGATACTATGGGTCTACACTAAATTGTACTAAATGATTGTGTGATCGTACAAACACAATTAAATTCTAACATCTGGGGTGTACAAATTCACAATTTTAGTTGCCAAAATGGAAAATAGAATTGGATAGACCAACTCTTCGGTGAAGTTTCTAAAATTTTCAATTTAAGAGGGATTTCGGGACAATTTTAATATGTTCTTGCATGTATTGCTACTTAGATTTGAAGATATAGAATAATTAGTTTTTTGATTTATTGTTTCTCAACAAATCCAAGTAAAAATTGATTGTTTTGGTCTAGTTATTAGCAAATTTGATTGTTTTAGAGTTGCTTGAGAGAAGATTGGAGAGGATCGAGGATGGACGCTGGTAATGGCATTAGGTTTTCAGAAGAACTGTTTTGCGCTGACGCTGGCTCAAACGCCCTGCGCAGCTGTAGATCGGTCAGCTTCTTGACGGCTGGTCTCTCAGGCATTGAAGTTTTCCCGTGGGCCTGGGCGGAAATTTCTGATGGGAAGGATTTATAGTTTTTGAACCACAGCGATCTGAACCTCGAGCACCTCCCCTCTTTCTGGGTGCAGTTTCGTTTTGTTGCGGCTTCTGAAACTGCTCTGCAAAAGATTGGCAGTTCCGCCCACGGCTATGGAAAACTGAGGCGTATAATGGTAGCCAGACTCCTTTTTGATCCGCTGTGGTGCCGATCCACCGTTCCAGGGCGTATTCTGAATGGCACGGTCGAAGACAAAACATCGAGGGGGAGCATGGCCTCGTCCTTTTGGTATCATGAGCTTCCTGTGGTTTTTTTAGCGCAGATCTGGGCCCCAGGAGGCTTATACATCGAATTCGGAGTCGGCGGAAAGGAAGGGGGGCTGCATGGCTCAGATCTGCTCTCCCCTGTCTTCAAAGACAGCAGATCTGGCCCGGACCCATCCGATCTGACCAAAAAACAAAGGAAAAACCTACGAAAGGGTACAGATCTTCTGCCTCCCACCGATTCAACAAGGGGCGGCATCAAACGGTTGAAAGGGGAAAAAATGCCTGGAGGGACAGAACCAGACGGTCCAGAAGCGATTCAAATTTTCATAAGAACCCTGTCAGGGAATTCAATCTGCATGCAAATAAAAACAGGGATGCTGATAAAGAATATGAAGGACAAAATTCAAGAGTTATCAGGCATATCAGCAAGTCTGCTGAGTTTGATCTATGCAGGACACACTCTACAGGAAGAATTTATAGCGCAGCATTATGGAATCGCGAGAGATTCAACAATTTTTCTAAGTACGAGGCTGAAAGGAGGAAGCTTCGGATCTAGTTCAAAGGGCACGGGTTCGTTCAAGGACGCTGTCAAAGGAAAAGGGGAAGCCAGCAACAAGACAGTGCCTCCACAAGAACTACCGGGTCCTTATATAGTGGAGCAGAGTAAAAAGAACCCAGTTTTGACAATCGATCTGCCAGAGGTAAACAACTTTCATGATGATCTCTCTTCTTTGGCAGTCATTTGTCGATTTAATGGCTTTTGGCCAAAAGCAGATGCTTTAAGGCTTTGGATCCATTCCACATGGACACCAAACTGTGACATCCTTTTATGCACAAAGGGTTTTTTTATTGTAAAATTCGACACAGTCGAGGGAAAAGACCATGCCCTTCATGAGGGGCCATGGTTCTGGGGCAACGCAGGGCTATTTACAACCCCTTGGTTTCCGGGTTTTGACCCTTCCTCTATGGTGGTCTCCAAAATGCCGGTCTGGGTAAGGTTGCATAATCTCCCGCTTCACTTTTGGTTTCCCAATGTATTTGAAGCAATGGGGAATGCAATAGGCAAATACATCAAGCAAGATGTCGAAAGAATTGAGAGATGCATTCACACATTTGCCAGAATTTGTGTTGAAGTTGATCTTAGTCAAGGGCTTCCAGACAGCATCATATTGATCCACAACAACTCCCAGTGGAAACAATCACTAGATTACGAAAACACGGCCTTCAGATGCCGAGGATGCCAACAAACAGGACATCTCCGTAGCAACTGTCCTCAAGCAAGAAAGGAAAACAGAAGGAACAAAAAACAAGAAAAAAAACCAAGAGGATGGCAGAATACAGTGAATCCCGAAGAAGAAACAGAAGACGAGGAGGAAGACAATCCTCCACCTGCAAATGACGAGGGCCCTATTGGAGGCGAAGCCGTGGCACCCTCCCCCGTAGCACCATCAAAAGATCCACAGCAGGCAGAGATGCCAAGCGCGGATCCAAACATGGGAGGCATCAAACGGCCACATCACTCCGACACTTCAGACTCAGATAAAGAAACAGGCCCACGGAAGGCAGAAACAAGTATAGTCATTGCTTCAATCGAGCCCACTCAAGGCGAGTGGCGCAAGGTTGAAAAGAAAAAGTGGAGAAAAACTTGAATCGTGAGTTCTTACTCACTGCCGGAATTCAGTTTTTTTCCCCTTTCTTTCTCTCTCCTCTCTTCTTTTTCCTCATTCTTTGTGCACATTAGTCTTCTAACGTTGCGAGGGGTGCGAAAGCACTCGAGCCCATGTGGCAGCTTACGGAATGCTTCAATGCATCTGCTTGTGTAACTTTTCATTAATTCTTTTAATAAAAGGTTACCGCTTTTTTCCTTGGAAAAAAAAAGAGTTGCTTGAGAGAAAATCTACCAAGATCTATGCGTTTTCCAGTTGTTGAGCATAGATATATGGTTTTTTGGGGTATGTTTAGAAAATTTAGCCAAATCTATGTATTTTGGGGCTCTTTTTAGTATATTTTTCTACATTCTTGACTTGCATATATGGCATCCTTACCCAAGCTCATGTTGGTAAGCAACAATAGGTTCTCTGGAAAGAACTACAATAGATGGAAGTAACATACCTTGGTTATTTTTTAGTATAGGTGCCCTACTACTAGTGGTGAAGGCCAAGACACATTTTATGAGCAAGATAAAAAAAAAAAAGTAGTGATGTTGTTTAAATTTCCAATGATGGATGAAATGCATCTTGGCATCCAAACAAGGAAGACGTTGAGACATCAAACAAGGAAAAATCATTCTTCCTTAATAATATGTTGTTTTTTATCACATTGTATGAGAGTGTATGATTACAGAATCATTTATTCAACATCAAATAGCAATTGCCCGCTATTGTTTATAAGATGGAAGAGGAGGACAAGCACTTTATTGAGACCATGAGCATCACCACTATGAATGTTGACATGAAGTTTGATTAGTTATGAACTACACTCTTAAAACAGAACAGATGGAAGAAATGGTTTAGGAACAGCAATGAAATAAGAGTTCAAAACAAACCTTTTCAACCTATGTCTAGGGCAAAGGAAAATCAGCAAAGAAGAAAGGTCGAGGACACGATGAAAATGCAACCAAAGACCTACAAACCGTCACCTACCACCATATGGAAAGGTGGGCCATATTAAGAAGCATTGCAAAAAGAGATTTGGTTGATCAGAAAAGTAATCAATAAGGGCCTTAACAGAAATCTCATGCTGCAAAGCATAGAAAGGAGTCAACCTTATTTGCGTTCATGGCTAAGAAGCAAGTTGATTGGCACGGCTCATACGTTTGGTACATTAATTCAGGCGCATCATGACACTTTACCAATAGGCATGACTTATTCACATAGTACATTACTTGTTCCTCAAAGGATTAAATATCTTCAATCGTAAGGTAGAGTACAATGTAGTTGTCAAGGGGAATGTGCATATTTCCTCTGGAGAAAAATGTTGCTTTTGCTCAAGGCGTACTATGTCTTAGGTTTAGAGCTTAATCTGTTTCAAATAACTCAAATTTTAAGGCACTACCCCTTATAGATTTTAAATAGAAATCACAAAATCTATATAGTTGACCAAGGAACCAAGACTAATTCTCTTTGTATGGAGGATAATGCACTATTCAGATTGGTTGGTATTATATACAAGGTTATTTTATGCCTAGATGTGGCATTTTGAGGGTAAATTCATTGTGTTTTCAAACTAACATTGGTGGTTGCAGGACTTGGAGGCCTTACATTGCTTATTCAAAGTCAAAACAACCCTTCCAATGCCACAAACTTGTCAAATTAACCATTGAAGGAAGGACACTTGGCCTCAAGGGTTTGGTCTCTCACCTTTTCCTCTCTTCTCTTAATTGTCATAATATATCATATCTAAAGCTAATCTGGACAGTGGCATAATCAATCAATAATTACCTTAAGGAAACCTAAAAACACTCTCAAATAAGCTCAAGAACATAAGAGATTAACACTCAGCGCCTAAAGGCTTAATCATTATTGTGTTTGCTAGCTTCTCTTGTTAATTCTGGGATTGTTTTCATACAAATAACTTGTTGATCTGAGATGCAAAAGTTTGGTGCATTCCTCAATTGATATTATCATTGGTTATTTGGTTGCATATGTCTTGCATCTTGTCTTAAGGATATTTCACTAACATATGTCATTGTTAGTAAATTGTATTTTCATTGCTAGTTGCATACATTGCATATCACTGTTAGCAATCTCTTCTTGTGCTTGTCTCTATTGGTGCTTGTTATTACTGTGTTTAAGATCATTTATTGTGTCTCATTGGCTCATGATCTAAGTGATAAGAAGAAATTTCTCTCATTAGTGCTCTAAAATTGTTCTTGTGCCTAATTGCTAAGTAACATTAACATAAGAGAACTTAAATGAGATCTTATTGAAACATTAATAAGCTCTAATAAGCTCTTGGGTAGTTGGTATTGTTAAATCTTGTTTAATTGGGATAATCTCTAAAGTGTTCTCTAAAGTTCTTTAGTAATCGCTCGTCATCTTGTGTCGGGAAATATCATTGTGAGCATCTTATTTCAAGTGATTCAATCTTGTTGGAGCATTTAATATATCTATAATTTCATTGAAGTAATCACTCATAATTTTCACCTTCATTCTAGGTTAGAAGTGCATCTCTAAAATTTACCACCAAGTATAGGCCTGGTTGAAAGAAAGATAGGACCACCTTATTCATACAATTTGAGAAGTCTAGACTGCCATTCGTAGGTAACATAAGTGATCTTGCAATTCTTTTGTGGGCAGTCCCTTGTAGGAACAGAGGCATTTAAGTGGTTAGAACCCCATGGCAGGTATCGTTAATGAGGCCTTAGCCTCCTTCCTTTGGGATTCTCTCTACAACTTGTGTTCGATACTAGTTTCAAAATAATAGAGAGGGAGGATTCACCTAGATAGAGGATCTAATTAAAATCAACCAAGATGATACATCACACATTAGATCTAGGTCCTACACTTCATTTAGGACAGAATTTTCATCCTGCAAGTAATTTGAAGGCACTAATGTCTCATTCATAATCTTGAAAGATATAATCAAATTATGCTTAATAATTCTACTTGCCACTTAATTTTTAACTCAAGTTGTTAGGCCAATCGGTTGTATCTCTTGGACTTGTTGGTTCCCAACAACTTTCTCATCATCTCATTCATAAGGACTACCACCATAGCCTACATTAGGAGATAGCTTAAACAGAGAGGGCATGGATCAGAGTGACAGCCCCAGCCCTGAGCATAGTCGCAATTATGTGTACAATTTGGGTGACAATAGGTCCCATAATGTGAATCTCAAGTGATGCCAGGTGCATGCACTACTCAACTTCCTCCAACGTGCTTCAACCTCTAACTCTCCTAGTTGTTTTTAAAGCTCCCTTTCTTTTATTATCAACTGACTGGGAGCTATTCCCAAGCTCCTATCTCCATCAAGTCTAGGGAAAAACACTAACTTGAATTATAAATCGGTCCTTTCATAAGCCACATTATATCATCAAAACTCTCAAAACTTTAGCATCAAACCCAACCAATGAACTAGACTAAGACTATACCTGTGACTTTACTTTATCGAGCACCAACATAGAACCTACATGAAACACCAAGTTTTTGTAGTGACTTAGCCCCATGCATTATAGCAACAAGCACCCAGAACCATGTGTCGTGTCCAAGCGCTTATCATATCCACATATCAATGACTCGGGGTTTTGATGAATAACCCCTTTTAGATGGGCTCGATATAACCTATTAAATAATTCCATTCGACAACTTTAAATCACTTGAAAACATCAAGAGGTCAACTCCATCAAAATATTGGCAGTCAATGTATATCGAAGGATTGGTGTTTAACAAAACTTCAACAAACCTTCGATATAACAATACTCCAATATATGATATCAGCCCAATCTACAAAACATTACCTATTGAAAAATCTTTTGTCGGGAGTTTCCGTCAATTAAAAATGGTAGGCACCATGGTACCTGATATCAACTGAAAATAAAAAGAAAGGAATTTGTTGCAAAATGTGGAGCCTTTCCACCGAAAGTCAAACTCCAGTAGAACGAATGGCAAATGATGATGATCGTTGACTTATGAATCTTCGTTAATTGACCGAAGCACCACCAAATCTCGATAAAATCATGAGTTTTGTATATTACGATATTTCCCTGTGTTGACAGTGCTAGACCCACCAACATGTCAGGGGATCTCCCCAGTAAGAAGTCCCAACTAGACCTCAGACAGTTTGGATTAGGAGTCCCAGCATTGGGTAGTGAAGCTATGCCTTGACTGCGATAACGTGCAAAGGTAAGCAAGATATCTTTGTCGGAAGCAAGTGTGTGACCATGCAGCGAGTCAAGAGAGATGTATGGGGAGGTTCTAACACACGAAGGGGAAAAGGAAGTGTGTCCCTTAGAAGCTTGTGATAGTATGCAATCTGAAAGGAACACACAAGCAGAATGACATCACGGGTTGGGAGTGGAATAGTCCACATTCTAGGGTGACAAGTTAAAATCAACAACACGATTCCAACAAGATTCATACAATCATATACAAAGTAGTTCATACATGAATGCGTAAGTTAAACAACATACATTGCTAAAGCAACCAGAACAGTCTAACTACAATAACAACATATGCATCAAAATGTGTTGGCTCTATTATATTAAATAAAGTGAAAGTTCCATCCATACATACACCATTAACAGCCACTAGCCTCAATAGTGGAACGTTATAGCCAACACTGTCTTCTCCTCCAAAGAGATGTACTCGCTTTGCACTGTGGAGAAGCCAAGGTTCGTCACAATACTCTCCAAGCCCTTCTCTAAGCAATGTCTAGCAAATCTTGACTCCCAAAGGCCCTTTCTATGAGTTATGAGGTTCTATATATAGCAAAGAGTGGGGTGACCCTTGAGATTCCCCTTTGACTCTTGAACTACCCTCATGACTCTTCAACTTCATTACATATAACTCTTTACATTACATATGATTTTTTGCATTCAACTAATGACACTTGGAATTTCACTTTACATTACATTGGATTGCAACAGTTACGGCTCACAGTAGTGAGGTGGCTAAGACAACTCAAAACACAACTCGACATGACACTATTGACATGTACTGGTTGACTGTGGTGTCCATGTCAAGCTCTAGTGTTGTTAAGGGATGGATGTGTCCTTGACTGTACTTTGTCTTCATCTATGTATAGCTTGGTGTTGTGGGGTCTTCAATGGTCTTGGTCTTCGCAAGATGGTTCCATGCATGTGTTTATTTCGCTTGCTGTGTGATGTGCTTCATTTGTTCGTTCAACTGCGAACAAGTCTTCCAGCATGCACTCCTTTAACACGTTCGTCGTCGCACCATGTTCCATCAATGTACTTGTTCCTGCAATCACTCAAGACAAGATGACATCAAATCCAAAACCTCCTACTCTAGCACAAAGCATTTTTCTTGTGTTTCAGGTGACGAGGAAGGACAACTCACTGAGACTGCGTAGAGCGCATATCAAGCCGAAATGAGGCGTTTTGGGAGGACAAACTGCACTGCCGAGAAAAACTACGCAGAGGTCACTAGGAAGCAGATTTGCGCAATCCAAGACGGCAGTGACAGTTGCAAGGTAGAACCCAGTTGGGCAGAACTACGCAATTCCTGGGAGGAAGATAGGGCAAGGTGTCAGGAGGAACTGCTAGCCAATTTCTGCGCGGCTTTCAAGATGAGGATTAGGCAGGTCATCTGGGGGTCGAGCTAGGAATCTGCGCAATTTCTCTGAGGACATACCGGGCAACAGGAAGCACTAGCAGACATGTATGCACAGTTTTCTAGAGCAAGGTTCGATCGTGCTGCAAGGAGCTGTTGGTCACAACTGGGTAGTTTTGAGGGACAGCCTGTGATAGGCGGCAGGGGCCTTCCCGACACAACTCGCAATTTTCGAGATGAGTGCAGAGCGGGGAAGCAAGGAGAGTGCCAGTCAAAACTGCACAATTTTCAAAGGCACTGCAGAGTAAGCGAGCAGGGGGGCTTCCAGTGAGATATGTGCAATTTCTTGGAACAATGTAGTGTCAGGCAATAGAGGCTTGACTCACATGTCTACGTAGTTTCTGGAGCCAGTGTCGGGCAAGCAGCTGGACATGTCTCTACATTTCTAGAGAGCAGTGCAACCCTGAGTCACAGTGCAGTTCAGACTTTCCGGTAGACCAGAGGGAGGCTTAATGAGTGGTCTTGCGGGAAGCATAGATTGGATTGGACCTTGGGACAACTTCTGCGCAGTTCCTGGAGACAACCAGCTTTCTCACTTCCACAATTGCATAGTGCAAGCTGCCACGGAGGACAGCCTCAAGCTTTGCGTAGTTTTGCGCAGGAGAGCAGCACCATTGAGGGCTGAGACTACACAGAGCAGCTCAGTCGGGGTTCAAGGATGTGAAGTTGTCTCGTCAAAATATTTTCAGGAAAATGGCTAAGTGTGAGAGGCAAGTGAACTTGTGATGATTTCGACATTGTGATCACACACTTAACATACTTTGACAACAAGGCGACACTAACCACCGGGACAACATAGCAAAGCATGACCCTCTGTGGGATTGTCTATAGGTGGAAACGACAATTGCAACACTTGGGATAGACCTTCGGATGACCATGACAACACCTACCTGACAGTACTTACAACTTTGTGTGTGAGTGCGACATGTGTTCACATAGCTAAGACATCCCAAACACACAAAGACAAACCTTCAACATCACTAGAACATGGTTGTAAGCATGGCACAACAATCAATATGCCAAAGATGACAATTGGTTCAACAAGCGAAAAGGAAGCAAGACACGTAGAGGAAGCACACGGAATTACTTTTAGTGCTTGCAAACATGCATGTTATTGAAGACAGAATGATATGACTATGACAAGCAGTCCTTCAAGCTACACTAAGAGATGTACTTCAAAAGATATACTTTACTTACCATACTTACCCTCCAGATGGTTATCCATCCGACGGAGTCTGCATTCGGTCCCGATCTTTTATCATAACTTCGTTCCTTGGTCTTTCTCCTCAACTCCTTGAGAATCATCAAGCATGTCATCTTTCCCTATGGTCACTAAGAGACAGATCTACGCAGTTTCAGCGGGCAGTGGTTGTTGTCGGGATGAGGCCCTTGGAGGCCCATCTACGCAGTTTCTGACTGCAAGACAGAATGGACAGCTTGGACAACACTACGCAATTTTGAGATGCAAGACACTATAGCGGGATGGGGTCCTGGGAGGACACCTCTACACGATTTCTGAGTGCAGGGCATTCTAGGCAGCTAAGGGACAATACTGTGTAGTTTCTGAATGCAAGGCATTGTTGCAAGATAGGGTTCCAGGAGAACACCTCTGCGCAATTTCAGGTTGCAAGACAAAATGGGCAATTGATGGATAGCATCGCGTAGTTTTTGAAGACAGTGGGTTCTAGATGGGGGAAGGACACAGGGGGAAACCACTGCACAATTTTGGATGCCAAGGGAAGTTGGGGTCCCTACGCATTGCGCAATTCCAGCAGGCAAGGGAAAAAAGATTGAGGGTTGTAGAAGCAAAGTGTGTAGTTCCAGAAAGCTGGATGAGGCTAGGTTGCTCGGGAAACCGACTAAGTGTGAGATCAGTGAAACTGATCTAAACAGTGATAGGACTTGACTATGATCATACACGAACACTTAGTGATACAACTTAGACCATCTAGAACAATATAAAACATACTTTGCTTGATGCAACAATCTTCGTGACGAGAGTGTGTGAAGTTAGTGTGAAACATGTGTATGTAATGAGAACAACCAATACGCACAAGATTTCCCCTTAAAGCAGAACAACATTCCCTTTGCATGACAAACAATAATCTTGATGCCCAAAGATGACACATACTGCATAAAGATGAAATCGTGAACAACTCTTAAGATCAAGGAGGGGGGCTTGAGATAATCATCTTACCAACATGTGACCAAGGAACGATCGATCACAAGATCTACCATAGGCTCTGAAATTAGAATGCAAGCCAAAACTTTGGAGCATGGTTGTAGCCGCTACAACATTGACGACACACTGGTAGAACTCTAGCTCTCTGTATGGACCTTGTCTCGTGAAAAATGAGTCTAACTCTTCCGGAAGTATTATTCGATTCTTTGATCGTCATGGCTTCCTCACTAGCTTTAGTGAAATATGTAGTCCCTACCATTCTCTTCATCGGTCAGCACACATACCAAGCCAAGTCAACTGAGTTGTTTCGATTGGGGATGCGGGGTATAGTCTTAGAGTCTTAGTTTCATCTCTAGTGTTGCTCCGCTACCAGCAGGCCTAGACAGTACCCGATGGAGTCACACAGGAACACAAGCATCGCTTTGCTGCCAGCAAACCTAGATAGTACCTCGATGGAGTAACTTGCATCACCTCTCTGCGCAGGAAGCCTTTCTCTTCTTTCGCCTTATTCATTTTTCATTTTTTCATTTTTTTTTTAATTTTTCAAAGAGTTGTGCATAGGCACTTATTTATTTTAGAGGCGGAAGAGGGATCCCGACTTATTGAGAGGTATAATAGGTTGTCCCTTCATAGAAATATGTTATATACACCTCTGACGTACTTGTTAAGGTTTTTCCCCTTACCTTCCTCTATTCGACTGAGCTCACAAGGGTTAACCCAGTAAAAACCGATTAGAGTAGGTTGTACTAGTTAACAGTGCAAGCATTATGTTTTTCACCAAGACTCACTCTAAACAGAATGTATTTTCCATCAGGGTGTCATTGAATGAAGATGACAAGTTTTTCATAAAGAGAGGACAACAAATAACCAAATGTTGATAGATGTACAAGTCCTCTTATATTTGCCCGACTCGTCTTGAGAGCCAAACACGGTTTCATGTGAGGCTAACCTATGGGTGCAAACAAGAAAACAAAGAGCAGAAGTAAAGTGAAAGCAAAACAAGTAAGCAAAGAAAGCAAGCAAGCAAACCAAACCAAGTAAGGAAGCAAACAAGCATGCAAACAAGGAAAGACAAGAAAGCAAACATTACTCCTACTCCTAAACTACACAATGCATGGGCCTACTCACGTAAAGTGATATTTCCAATGCAGCCACTGGCGCATTGGTTGACCCATGTTGGCGAAGGCACGGTAAACAAGAAAGATAAGCATGTAAACAGTGCACAAAAAAGATAAAACAGTGAATACCAACACACCCCGAGTTTAAAAGCATCCGCAAAAAGAAAAGAGTAAAAGTGCAGAATAAGAATTTTGCAGATGTACCATAGTGTTCTGACACATTATGCGCAGACGATAAGCATGTACACTCTTTTCACCGTGACTGATGAGCAAACATGAAGAAAGAAGAAAACTTACGCTTCGCAAGAGAGCTCATTGTGTATGATTCCTCCAATGCATGAGCAATCAGACTGTGACTGACGAGTAAACATGAAGAAAGAAGAAAACTTACACTTCGCAAGAGTGCTCATTGTGTATGATTCCGCCAATGCGTGAGCAATCAGATCGCATGATTTTGGTGGAGGATGTGAACACTATCAACTAGATTGATCTTCAATGTACAAAGGAGAGCGATGAGGAGTCTCGGGTGTTTCAACAAATTTCTAATCAGGAATGGAACTCACCTCGGGGCAATGAGGGCCTAACATAACCATCAACGCAAGCTGAAGTGCCTCGACAGCTTGGAGGGGTTTCCAATTCATCGACAGGTAGATCATCAGAGACGAGTGGCTTAGAAAGATTAACAGCTGGTGAATCAGCATCGTGATGGAATGAAGGAGTAGAGAGATCACGACAACCACGATTAGAAAATTTGATATGTTCATCGACATCCTCATGATCCGACGAATTAGGTAGAGGGGTGGATGAGAAATAAGAAAAGCCACCCTCTGCGTTTCCGAAAATTACAAAGGAAAGATTGAGTGGATTTTCAAAGAAAGATGTGTCCTCACTGCAATGCAATGACAAACTGACATCTAGTGTGTCCTGTGAATGATCGGAAGTAGAAACATTCGGCAATAAGTTTTCATAGGGAAAATCAAAAGTGGCAGAATCACAAGGGATGTCAGGATAGAGTGGATGAGGCATGGATGGAAGGGAGGAATCCTTCACTGTCGTTTCTTCTTCAGATTCCCACACACACTCATTATGAATGATAGCGCAGGTTGGTTGAACAACATCAACTTCGTCGACAACGTGATCCTCATGAACAACAAGTGTGGAGTCTAGAACGGGAGAACACAACACAGTACAAACCGGAGGATCCGCAGAACGCGGGGACGAAGGTTGAGGAAAACAACCAACAGTCTTGTAGGCCAAATCTGCGCAAAAATCTAGAGCATGTGGGATGAGAGGATGTGAGAGTTCAACAGATGGGTGTGCACCTTCTCCAACCTCGCATTGTGCAGCTAGAGTTGTTTGATGAGAAGAGGACAAACAATCACTTGCGACAGTGACCTTGTTTGCCTTGGATTTGGCATCTCTAATAATGAGGTACATTGGAAAGGGTCCGTATGATTCTAACACTTGTGGATTTTCGAATATGTAAAGAAAATACTAAAATCTTTCATGAAGGAATTTCCAATCAATTTCATCCTCTGGGAATTGAAATGCGAGATTACAAAAGCGTTCCCAAAATTGTAACAAGGATTCATCAAGGGCTTTATGTAATTCTAGAATTTTTTGTTGAGTGCTTTACGGTCAAAATGATGGAAAGCAAGGTCTATCTCTACAACCAACTGATGAAGAGAGTGAATAGATTTATCATACAATGTGACACACCATTGCAATAGGTGCCCTTGAAGCGTGAATGCGAATAGCAAGCAAGTCATGTAATCCTCATTGGTTCCATACATGTAACAAAGAGATGCAAAGATAGCTTTATTTTTACGCCAGGTTGCGCCGCCTTCACCTTCATATGTGTTTTGTGACAAGTGATTCCAGAGATCCTCCAGATTTCAAAGTCATTTCCATAAGACATACATCTCGAAGGAATAATTGTACAGTTAGTCATGATAGATGTGCGAAGATTCAAAATAGACTTTAAGGACTTCGTGTGTCGTTTGGCCCTCCCTCTAATGCCAAAAATGTTGACGGTGTTGGACTCGCCAACATTTCAAGGGATCTTCCCGGTAAGAAGTCCCAACTAGACCTCAGACTGTTTGGAGGAGGAGTCTCAACAGTGGGTAGTAAAATTATGCCTTGATTATGATACCGTGCAAAGGTAAGCAAGATATCTTTGTCGGAAGCAAGTGTGTGACCTCACGGCAAGTCAAGAGAGATGCATAGGGAGGTTCTAACAAATGAAGGGGAAAAGGAAGTGTATCCCTTAGAAACCTGTAATAGTACGTAGCCTGAAAGGAACACACGAGCAGAATGACATCACGGGTTGGGAGTGAATAGTCCATAATCCAGGGTGATGGGTTAAATCAACAACACGATTCCAACAAGATTCATACAATCATATACAAAGTAGTTCATACATGAATGCATAAGTTAAATAACATATATTGCTAAAGCAACCAAAATAGTCCAACTACAATAACAACATATCCATGAAAACGTGTTGGCTCTATTATATTATATAAAGTGAAAGTTCTATCCATACATGCACCATTGATAGCCACTAGCCCCAATAGTGGAACGTTACAGTCAACACTACTTGCTCCTCCAAAGAGATGTACTCGCGCTGCATTGTGGAGAAGTCAAGGCTCATCACAATACTCTTCAAGCCCTTCTCTAAGCAATCCCTAGCAAAAATTTGGCTCCCAAAATCCCTTTCTATGAGTTATGAGGTTCTATATATAGCAAAGGGTGGGGTGACCCTTGACATTCCCCTTTGACTCTTGGACTACCCTCGTGACTCTTCAACTTCATTACATATAACTCTTTAGATTACATATGATTATTTGCATTCGACTAATGACACTTGGAATTTCACTTTACATTACACTAGATTACAACAGTTACGGATCACAATAGTGAGGTGGTCGAGACAACTCAAAACACAACTCGACATGACACTATTGACATGTATTAGCTAACTGTGGTGTCCATGTCAAGTTGTTGTGTTGTTAAGTGATGGATGTGTCCTTGAATGTACCTTGTCTTCATCTCTGCATAGCTTGGTGATGTGGGGTCTTCAATGGTCTTTGTCTTCGCAAGATGGTTCCATGCATGTGTTTCTATCGCTTGCTATTTGATGTGCTTCATTCATTCGTTCAACTGCGAACAAGTCTTCTAGCATGTGCTCCTTCTTCAACCCATTCGTCGTCGCGCCATGTTCCATCAATGTACATGTTCTTTCAATCACTCATGACGAGACAACATCAAATCCAAAAACTCCTAGTCTAGCATGATGCATTGTTCTCGTGTTCCGCGTGACAGGGAGGGAGGACAACTCATTGAAATGGCGCAAAGCGAAGCTCAAGCCGGAATGAGGCATTCTGGGAGGACAACCTTCACTGTGGGGAAAAATTGTGCAGAGGTCACTGAGAGGCATATTTGCACAATTCGAGACGACGGTGACAGCTGCAAGGTAGAACCCATCTGGGCAGAACTACACAGCTCCTGGGAGGAAGACAAGGCAAGGTGTCGGGAGTAACTGTTGGGTAGTTTCTGCATACTTTTCAGGATGAGGATTGGGCAGGTCATTTGAGGGTCCAGCTAGGAATCTACACAGTTTCTTTGAGGACAACAGACCGAGCAGCAGGAAGCACTAGCAGACATTTTTGCGCAATTTTCCAAAGCAAGGTTGGATCGAGCTACGGGGAGCTACTAGTCACAACTGGCAGTTTTGAGGGATAGTGTAGGACAGGAAACAAGGGCCTTCCCGACACAATTGTGCAGTTTCCAATATGAGTGCAAAGCGGGGCAGCATGGAGAGTGCTAGTCAAAACTGCGCAATTTTCAGAGGCAAGGTAGGGCAAGCCATCAAGGGGCCTGCCAGTCAAATCTGCGCAATTTCTTGGAACAATGCAGTGCTCGGTAGCAGAGGCCCTCAGATGTCTGCATAGTTTATGGAGGAAGTGTCGGGCAGGCAACTGGACATGTCTGTGCAGTTTTGGAGAGCAGTGCAACCCCGAGACACAGTGTAATTCAAATTTTCTGGTAGACAAGAGGGAGGCTTGATGAGTGGTCTTGCGAGAAATGCAGATGGGATTAGACCTAGGGGACAACTTCTACGCAGTTCTGGGAGACAATCAGCGTGCTCACTTCCAGGATTACGCAGTGCAAGATGCCCCGGAGGATAGCCTCAAGCTTTGCGTGTACTAGATCAATACTAAAAGGAACACTAGAAGAATGACATCACGAGTTGGGAGCAGAATAGTCCATAATCCACAGTGATGGGTTAAATCAACAACACGATTCCAACAAGATTCATACAATCATATATAAAGTAGTTCATACATGAATGCATAAGTTAAATAACATATATTGCTAAAGCAACCAAAATAGTCCAACTACCATAAAAACATATCCATGAAAATGTGTTGGCTCTGTTATATTATATATCTCGAAGGACAAATTGTACAGTTAGTCATGATAGATGTGCGGAGATTCAAAACAGACTTTGAGGACTCAGCTTGTCATTTGGCCCTCCTTCTAGCGCTAGAAATGTTGATGGTTTTGGACCCGCCAACATGTTAGGGGATCTCCCCGGTAAGAAGTCCCAACTAGACCTCAGGCCGTTTGGAGTACGAGTCTTAGCAGTGGGTAGTAAAATTATGCCTTGATTGTGATAGTGCATAGAGGTAAGCAAGATATCTTTATCGGAAGCAAGTGTGTGACCTCGCGGCAAGTCAAGATAGATGCATAGGGAGGTTCTAACAAATGAAGGGGAAAAGGAAGTGTGTCCCTTAGAAGCTTGTAATAGTACGCGGCGTAAAAGGAACACACGAGCAGAATGACATCACGGGTTGGGAACGGAATAGTCCATAATCCAGGGTGACAAGTTAAATCAACAACACGATTCCAACAAGATTCATACAATCATATACAAAGTAGTTCATACATGAATGCATAAGTTAAATAACAAACATTGCTAAAGCAACCAAAATAGTCCAACTACAATAACAACATATCCATGAAAATGTGTTGGCTCTGTTATATTATATAAAGTGAAATTTCCATCCATACATACACCATTAACAGCCACTAGCCCCAATAGTGGAACGTTACAATCAACAATGCCTGCTCCCTCCAAAGAGATGTACTTGATATGCATTGTGGAGAAGTCAAGGCTCGTCACAATACTCTTCAAGCCCTTCTCTAAGCAACGCCTAGCAAAAATTTGGCTCCCAAAATCCCTTTCTATGAGTTATGAGGTTCTATATATCGCAAAGGGTGAGGTGACCCTTGACATTCCCCTTTGGCTCTTGGACTACCCTCATGACTCTTCAACTTCTTTACATATAACTCTTTACATTACATATGATTGTTTGCATTCCACTAATGACACTTGGAATTTTACTTTACATTACACTAGATTACAACAGTTACGGCTCATAGAAGTGAGGTGGCCGAGACAACTCAAAACACAACTCAACATGACACTATTGACATGTATAGGCTGACTGTGGTGTCCATGTCAAGTTGTTGTGTTGTTAAGTGATGGATGTGTCCTTGAATGTACCTTGTCTACATCTCTGCATAGCTTGGTGCTGCGGGGTCTTCAATGGTCTTGGTCTATGCAAGATGGTTCCATGCATGTGTTTCTTTCGCTTGTTGCTTGATGTGCTTCATTAGTTCAACTACGAACAAGTCTTCTAGAATGTGCTCCTTCTTCAACCTGTTCGTCGTCGCGCCATGTTCCATCAATGTACATGTTCCTACAATCACTCATGATGAGGTGACATCAAATCCAAAAAATCCTAGTCTAGCGTGATGCATTGTTCTCATGTTCCGCGTGACAAGGAGGGAGGACAACTCACTGAGATGGCGCAAAGCGAAGCTCAGGCCGGAATGAGGCATTCTAGGAGGACAACCTTCACTGCAAGGAAAAATTGTGCAGAGGTCACTGGGAGGCATATTTGTGCAATCCGAGACAACGATGACAGCTGCAAGGTAGAACCCAGCTGGGCAGAACTGCGTAGTTCCTGGGAGGAAGACAGGGCAAGGTGTCAGGAGGAACTGTTGGGCATTTTTTGCGCAGTTTTCAGGATGAGGACTGGGTAGGTCATTCGGGGGTCCAGCTGGGAATCTATGCAGTTTCTTTGAGGAAAACAGACCGGGCATTAGGAAGAGCTAGCAAACATTTTTGCGCAATTTTCTAAAGCAAGGTTGGATCGCGCTACGGGGAGCTGTTGGTCACAACTGGCAGTTTTGTGGGACAGTCTAGGACAGGCAGCAGAGGCCTTCCTGACACAACTGCGCAGTTTCTGAGATGAGTGCAAAGGGGGGCAGCAGGGAGAGTGCTAGTCAAAAATGCGCAACTTTCAGAGGCAGGACAGAGCAAGCCAGTAGGGGGCCTGCCAGTCAAATCTGCGCAATTCCTTGGAACAGTGCAGTGCTAGGCAGCAGAGGCCTGACTCACATGTCTGCGCAGTTTCTGGAGGTAGTGTTGGGCAGGGAACTAGACATGTCTGCACAGTTTTGGAGAGCAATGCAACCTCGAGACACAGTGTTGTTTAGATTTTCCGATAGACCAGAGGGAGGCTTGATGAGTGGTCATGGGGGAAATGCAGATTGGATCGAACCTGGGGACAACTTCTACGCAGTTCCTAGAGATAGTCAACTTTCTCACTTCCACGATTGCGAAGTGCAGGATGCCCCAGACGAATCTGCGCAGTTTCAGCGGGTAGTCACTGTTGTTGGGATGAGGCCCTAGGAGGTCCATCTGCGGTTTCTAAATGCAAGATAGATTGGACAGCTTGGACAACATTATGCAGTTTTGAGATACAAGACATTGTTGCAGCATGGGGTCCTAGGAGGCCACCTCTACATAGTTTCTAAGTGCAGGGCAGCTTGGGTAGCTAAGGGACAATACTTCACAGTTTCTCAATGCAAGGCATTGTTGCAGGATAGGGTGTCAGGAGGACACCTCTACGCAATTTCAGGTTGCAAGACAGATTGGACATCTGATGGAAAACACTGTGCAGTTTCTGAAGACAGTGGGTTCCGACTAGGGGAAGGACACTAGAGGAAACCACTACACAGTTTTGGATGCCAAGGGAGGTTGGGGTCCCTACACATTGCACAGTTCCAGTAGGCAAGGGAAAAAGCTTGAGGATTATAGAAGCAAAGAGTGCAGTTCCAGAAACCAGCTAAGTGTGAGATCAATGAAACTGATGTAAACAGTGATAGGACATGACTATGATCACACACGAACACTTAGTGATACAATATAGACCATCCAGAACATATAAAACATATTATGCTTGATGTAACAACCTTCGTGACGAGAGTGCGTGAAGTGAGTGTGAAACATGTGTATGTAATGAGAACAACCCATATGCACAAGATTTCCCCTTGAAGCAGAAAGCCATTCCCTTTGCATGACAAACAATAATCTCGATGCCCAAAGATGGAAAATACTACATAAAGATGAGAACGTGAACAACTCTTAAGATCAAGGAGGGGGGCATGAGATCATCAACTTACCAATAAGTGACCAACGAACGATCGATCACAGGGTCCATGGTAGGCTCCGAAATTTGCATGCAAGCCAATATTTTGGAGGGTGGTTGTAGCCGCTACAACACCCCGATATATGTACAACATTGTGTTGGAACCTTTTACAAAGGAACTTTGCCACTAGCGAATGAACCTTGTGTGAAACCCCAAATTCGGAACCTTACTCGGAACCATGGCTGGTTAATAATGTCACTCGTGAATCTCTCCAAGCAATGAAATAAAAGTCGATCCATGCAATCGTGCAGCACAATAGCGGTTATTCAATGGCATTCAACCAAACACAAACACACCAATTTGTCCTTCAACCAAGAATTACAACAAAACTCTGATACATTATTCAATAGCCGATACAAACTATAGATGATTACAAATTGCAATGTTATTGCATTGTCGGCACCTTGGTCCCTTCGGACCTCTTGACACACATACACCACTCCTATTTCGCACACGCTCTTTGATCTTACTCATTACATATCTTGTCTACATACAATATTATGGATTGGCTATGATCCACAAAAGATGGATAGAATCATCTATTTAGCAAAAAATATATAATCTAACCTAAAATATCTAAATCTCTCAATAGATCACTTGAAACAGTGAATTACATGTCAATGGGAAATAAATCCGTCAATCCTCTATCAATCTTTATCATAGCAGTTATTCCATCTTTTTTTTTGGAAAACGGACCCCTTAATCCTATCCTCATAAATCAAATTAATGGAACCCACTCCCTTTAGTAAATTTGGTAAGACCTTCTAGAGGTCTTGTTGGCTTTGAAGAGATGCTCCTACATCATCAAGAGTGCCTTCCTTCATGGAGATATGGAAGAAGAGGTATATAGGGATCACTCACAAGGCTTTTAGGTTATGGAAAAAAGAATATTGTTTGCAAGCTTATGAAGGCAAGAACCTTGACCATGATACATTAAGACTGTACCTAGATGAACAAAGTTTTAGGTAGAGTCCTTCAAATTCAAGTCTATACATCAAAAATGTTGGTAATGATAATGCTCCACTGGTCATTTATGTAGATGACATCATTATATGTTAAAATTGGTAACTAGGGCCAAATTCCACTATAGGAAAACTCATATGATAGAGATGATTATTGCATTAGATTCCTTTTTTCGAGGTCCAATTTTGATATAAAGATCATCTCATTCTGACAAATAGAAGTGGAAATTTGAATTTATTCTCTCTCATGCACAAATTGTCAAGGTCAGCCTCAGTCAAATGTAGGCTCAAGAAGCCCAATGGATGTCTCCTCACCCTCAACAAATTGTATAAATAGGAGTGACATCTCTCCTCATTTTGACATCACTCGTCACATCATACATCTCTCTCTCCTCTCTTCATTGGTTCGTACAGCTTGGGGATAACCTCTCACTTCTTCACACGTATGGCAGGAGGCCGAATATTTCAGGGACAAAACAGGCCGAAATTTTATAATCAAACCCAACATTGACCAAGCCTCATTTGACCAAGTTTGACTTCAATCGTTAGGGTAGAATTCCGATTTCTCTAGGCTGAGTTGTTGGGCACAAATTCTGAGGTGTTTTGGGCAGGTTGATTTCAACGTTGACTGCAAATTTGACCGTATAAATTACAGCAGTGTTTCTCTGTCCTTTGACTGGGTTTAACCAAACTATTTTGGGTTAACTTTGTCTCCTAAAAGGCCGAATTGAACTGTTGTTGACCATGCTTCTTGGAGGACCTTTTTGTGTTGAGTTGACTAGCATTGACTTTCTGGTTAGGGCTGCAGTGGACTGCTGATTTTGATAGGGTTGTTTTGACTATGTATTAGGCAAGTAAATTTGATCTATGTACTCTCTCTCTCTTTGTTGAAATATTGAATAATAATAATAAGATTTGATCAAAGGGTTTTCCCCACATTAAGGTTTTACTATCAATGTGTTTAAGTTAATGTGATTGCTACTGTTGGAAATTATCATTGGGCTTATAATAAAAATTTAAGTAAATTGTGCTAAAGCATAGAACATACCATTGTTATCCAAAATTAACATGGTATCAAAACTCAGGTGAGACAAAACCCAAACAAGAGTGAAGAAAAGCAATCACGAAGGGAAGTTGTTGGACAAGAACTTGGAACTAGTCCCAGTGATGACTACATCTTACTTCAAATCCGATTATCATGCATGGAAGATGTCTCTAGATTTGACATTGGAAGAAAATGATGACATTGACTACGTCAAAGGAAGAGTAGTGGAGCGTCCTAAAAATGCATCTGCAGTCGCACAAACAAAATACAAGAAAGGTGAGGTTAAAGCTAAGAAAAATATTGTTGAGTCTATTCACAAGCCTTTGGTTGCCTATATTTCTAATTTGGAAACATCTAAGGAGATGTATGACAAGCTAGTTGGGATGTTCAAAGTAAATAATGAAAATCAAGTCCTCTTTCTCAAGAACAAGTTGAAAGACATCAAGATGGATAGAGGAGAATCCATTTAATCCTACTTCATGAGGATTGGAGAAGTCATTAGTGATAGGGAGCTCACCCTTATTGCACTTAGAGGCCTTACAAGATAATGGGATGTCTTCAACACTACTATCCTCAACAATGACAAGGATTTCGTTATTTGATGAATTATTGGCTAGATGCACTCAAGAAGAAATACGGATGATGGAAAGAGACAAGCCCTCAAATGGAAACAATCCTACCGCCTTCTCTGCTCATGCTAAGAGGAAGACCAATGTTGGTCCAACAAGACAAGGTCAAGGGTTCAAATCGGGATTCAAAGAAGGAACAAAAGGAAGATGCTTAAATTGCAACAGGTTTGGACATTTTGCTAGAGAGTGTCCTCACAAGAAGGATACTCCAAGAGATGATGACAACCATAACAATAACTACAAGGGCAATGGCAATCAAAGGAACAACAAGTTCAACAACAAAGGAAAGAGAAATGCTCCCACTGCTCGAAACGAAAATGGTCGTCCCCCAAGAAGTCGAGAAACTCCAGGTATGAAGAAGTTAACGTTGGTGAAAATAAAAAAGAATTTTATCTTATTTTCGTCCTCACCATCGCCATTCCTCCAGATGCATTGGATCATTGGTTGATTGATAGTGGTGCCTCAAGGCACTTCACTGGGTACAACGAGGCTATTTCAAACTTGATGAAGAAGACAAATATGGAGATTATACTTTGGGATAATGCCACTCTTCCCGTGAAAGGAATTGGGATTGTTACCCTTCACTTAAATCAAGGTCAAACCCTTCATTTACAAGAAGTAGTGTATGTACCTAATCTGAAAAAGAATCTCGTCTCTATTTCTGTGATGGAAGATAAAGGTTTCGAGGCAACATTCATTGATGGGAAGGTTCGTGTTTGGCAAAGGGACCCAATAGATGCATTCACTCTTAGATTCAGGGTTGAATGTCTCTATCAAGTTGGAGGAAGTCCGTTGGAAGCAATCACTTGTGATACTTCTCTTCAATCTGAATTATGGCACCAACGATTTGCCCACCTTCATTACAAAGCCCTGCTTGATGTAAGGAAGATGGTCACAGGCATGCTTGAATTCAACTTAGATCGTGTGTGAAAATTTGAGAACCCTTGAATCACTACTGCAACAAATTGATATTACTTCTTCTACTTTTTAATCCATGCAATTTATTTACTATGTTCTACTATAAATACCGAAGTAAATACAAATGCAGCCTTCAGTATATAAAATATTATGTGGAAACAAGAAACTAAGCAAGAAAGAAATACATGAAACATTACATTGTTATTTTTGGAGAAATGTCCCCGAAAAAACCTAGTGTGGGAAAACCGGTGCAGCAGTTGAGGGTTTGTATTATTAAGAAATAGTTTTCTGAATACAATCTTTGGATGCCTTGTTGGTTATCCAGTACAGAGAATATGACTGACAGAAGATTAGTGAGAAATACCTCACACTATCACAGGGAATCCTAACTAATCCTAACTAATCTAACTAGTCCCTTGTTGCCTCTACGCAGTCCCGACGTCACAGATTCTAGGGACAACGTCACCCCTTTTGCTCATCGATTTGCCTCTAAGACTTCGATTATGTCCTCTTGGTCTCACACCCCGGCTTCCGGCTTCAAAAATTGACCTCTCCAACAAAAATACGGATCTCCTCAAGGCTTTGTGTTGCATTTGCGTCAGCCTACACTGCCCAGTGTAGCCTCTGTACTGCCTCTCTCGTATCTCTCTCTCCCTCCTCTGTCGGGTATTCGCGGATCAGGAAAAATCTCCAACCAAAACTATCCCTACCCCTCACTGCAAGAAATCACTTCGAATCTCACTGGCAACTGCTACGCTGCTCTCTTCAGAAATTAAAACTCTGATCCCTTACTCGATGTGTCTTCCAAATGCCCATCGAAGTCCTTATAATCCTCCAATTGAGGACCAACAGTCCATATTAGATTCTAATCAATGGTTCAGATCATTTGGACTCAATCTCTATCTTCTTCTAGAAGTTTCACCCATAGTTAGATTAATACCCTTTAATTATTTTAATTTCTTAAGTTTAAACTTCGGCGCCCATTAAAAATAATTAATTATTTTAATAAAACTGCCTTCGGGTGGAATTTCCCAAAACGATTTCTAGGTATTGTGGAATACATGTGTCCTACTCTCCCTAAAAAATTTGAGGCTAAGAGCACATCCGATGCTACCAGAAATCAACTCTCCCTCTTGGAGAGGAATGTGCTCTAGCAATGCACCGTGTTGAAGCATCACCTTGTTCTATAACATCTTCCTCTACATTGTTGATGTCTGACATCACTACCCACCAACTACTATGCAAATGCTGCATCTATATAATTGTTGACCCTGCCACTGCCAACATTGCATCTATACTGCAACTCCCTCTCAAATTCTGCATTTGTGCTATTGTTGGCCCTGCCACTGCCAACACTGCATCTGCACTGCAACCTTCTCCAACTGCTACTGCTACTACATTACCAACGGAAAAGCATCCAAAATTACTGAACAAGTGTTCAATATGATACATTTGTTGCTTGAGTTTTGATTGCTGCTAGTCTATGCATTGACCCTCTGAAGCCTCTATGTTGTTGTTGACTTCTGTTATGTGCCAACTACACTGCTACCAACTCTGCTCTATGTTTCTCAGTCTTTGGCGCTCCTAGCCACTGCAACTGTCACTCCGGCACTCCTCTACACCAAATGACACTGGTCCATCCTGCTACTACTGGTTTGGGCTCCTATAGCAAGGTATCGATCCGAGAGGTGGACTCCTCATGAATCCTCCCATCTACAGTCCTTTCGAACTATAGCTCTAGATCACCTCGCCTCTATCTTGGAGGTATCTAGGCATTAATGGCAAACTCCTCCTCCTTGATCTTTGTAGATGCAGCCTTTGAATCATGCTTCTCGGCCTTGTCCTTCTTGTGAGGAAACTACGTAGCATAGCGACCAAGTTCACCACACCAGAAGCACTTAATCTTTGAGAGGTCCTTTTTTCACCTCTGATACTCCTGTTGCCCCTTGGATGCAAGGGTTGCATTCTCTTCCTCCTCCTTAGGCTTTATCCCACTATTGTTGTTGTCATCAAATTTACACTAGACCAAGTCTCTCCTCATCTCTTCCTGATGAAGAGAGGCCCACAATCCTTCCCAGTATGGCAATTTCTCTCTACCCAGCATGCTCTGGACAAATACTTGCCACTCCTCTGAAACTGAATTCAAGGCTAGTGTTACCATCTCGGAAGACCGAGGTGTTTTCCCCACGGTTGCCAATGAATCTCGAGTTTCTTGAAGTCTAGTCAAGAATGGATTAATGCACTCTCCCTTCTGCATCTGCGTGGATCTCATCTTTTGCTCCAAGTACATCTTCTATTGCTCGGAAGATCCTTCGTACAACGTGGCCAATGCTTCCAACATCTATCAAGAAGTATCCTTGTCGGCAATGTGACAGACGACGTGATCTCTCATTCTGTCGAGGATCAATCGTTTTTTGGCCTTCGCCATCTTGGTCTTGTACTTCTTGAGCGGATATGGATCCATGGGCACAGCTACCACATTGTCGACATAGGTCTCGAGATTGTGCTCATCCAGAAGACATGTGATCCTCGCCTTCCAGATCACATAGTTAGATGCACCACCCAATCAATCTTGGTCTCATAACCCACTAGTTTCCATCTCAGCCAATTAAAAATGTTGAACTGCCTCCTCTCTCCTCTGTGCAGTACTAGGTTGGTCTATGCACGCCCTGTTGGAGTTAATAGATCAGCTCCTCTCCGTTGTTGCTCAGCAAAACAGAAATCATACTTCTTGGTTGGAAGTCCTTTCAGGAAGAATTCCATCAACATTGTCTCTCTTCTTTCTTCTAACATTTTTTTGCGCCAACAACTGCTTGCAGAAAACTACGTCACACCAAAACCCTCCTCTTCGTTGAAGATTTTGTGCAGCTCCCTCTGACACTGGAAAACTTCAATCTGGAAGTCTTATCTCACTGTCAACTCACTCAAAGAGAGACCTTCCTCAAAAATATTTGCCCTCTTGGCCTGGACTACGCAATTCCTCTGGGATTCGATTTGCTGCCTATGCAGCACTTCGACTTCCCTTCTTCTCTTCAGTGTTGGGCTTTTCCAACACTGCTCTCTTGCTTCACCTGCAGCTCCGATACTATGTGAAAATTCAAGAACCCCGAATCAGCACTGCAACAAACTGATATTACTACTTCTACTTGTTAATCCATGCAAATTAATTACTATATTCTACTGTAAATACAACTACAGCCTTCACTACATAAAATACTATGCATAAACAAGAAACTGAGCAAGAAAGAAATACACAGCACTTTACATCGTAATTTTGGACAAATGTCCCTAAAAAAACCCAGTGTGGGAAAATCGGTGCAGCAACTGAGGGTTTGTATTATTAAGTAGTAGTTTTTTTAATACAATCTTTGGATGCCTTGTTGGTTATCCAATACAGAGAATATGACTGACAGAAGATTAGTGAGAAATATCACACACTATCATAGGTGATCCTAACTGATCCATACACAGAATGGCTAGTCCCTTGCTGCCTCTGCGCAATCACTGTGTAAGCCCAACATCACAACTTCTAGGGACACCATCACCCATTTTGTTGATCGATTTGCCTCTAAGACTGTAATTTTGTCCTCCCAGTTTCACACCAATGCTTCCAGCTTCAGAAATCAACTTCTCCAGCAAAAATACGGGTCTCCTCAATGCTCTACATTGTCTCTGTGTCAGCCTACGATACCTAACATAGCCTCTACACTGCCTCTCTCGAATCTCTCTCTTCCTCCTCTGCTAAGTATTCACAGATCAGGACAAATCTCCAACCACAACTATCCCTACCCCTCACTACAAGAAATCACTTCAAATCCCACTGGCAACTGCTATGCTACTCTCTTCAGAAATTCAATCTTTGATCCCTTATTCGAAGTGTCTTCCAAATGCCCATTGAAGTCCTTCTTCTAATCCTCCAATTGAGAACCAACGACCCAGATTAGATTCTAATCAATGGCTCATATCATTTAGACTCAATATTCGTCTTCTTCTAGAAGTTTCACCCACAGTTAGATTAATACCCTTTAATTATTTTAATTTCCTAAGTTTAGACTTTGGCAACCATTAAAAATAATTAATTATTTTAATAAAATTGTCTTTGGGTGGATTTTCCCAAAATTGGGTATTGTGGAATACATGTGTCCTAGCCTCCCTGCAAATTTTGGGGCTAAGAGCACATCCAATGATACCAAAAATCAACTCTCCCTCTTAGCAAGGAATGTGCTCTAACAATGCATCGTGTTGAAGCGTCACCTTGTTCTATAACATATTCATCTACATTGTTGATGTCTGGCATCACTGCCCACCAACTACTACACAAATGTTGCATCTATACAGTTGTTGACCCTACCACTGCCAACGTTGCATCTGTACTACAACTCCCTATCAAATTCTGCATATATGCTATTATTGGCCCTGCCACTGCCAACACTGCATCTGCACTGCAACCTTCTCCAACTGTTACTGCTGCTGCATTAGCAACGGAAAAGCATCCAAAATTACTGAACAGGTGTTCAGTATGATACATCTATTGCTTGAGTTTTGACTGCTGCTAGTCTCTGCGTTGACCCTCTGAAGCCTCTGTGTTGTCGCTGATTTCTGCTCTGAGCCAACTACACTGCTACCAACTCTGCTCTGTGTTTCTCAATATTTGGCGCTCCTAGCCACTGCAACTGTCACTACAGCACTCCTGTACACCAACTAACATTGTTCCATCCTGCTACTACTAGTTTAGGCTCTTGTAGCAAGGTGTTGATCCGAGAGGTGGAGTCCTCATGAATCATGCCCATCATGGATGATGCCTCTCTCGGATCTCTCTCTTCCTCCTCTGCTGAGTATTCCCGGATCAGGAGAAATCCTAAACTATCCTTGCCCCTCATTGCAAGAAATCACTTTGAATCTCACTGGCAACTATTATGCTGCTCTCTTCATAAATTCGATCTTTGATCCCTTACTCGATATGTCTTCCAAATACCCATCGAAGTTCTTCTTATAATCCTCCAGTTGAGGACCAACAACCCAAATTAGATTTTAATTAATGGCTCGGATCATTTGGACTCTATCTTCGTCTTCTTCTAGAAGTTTCACCCACAGATAGATTAATAACCTTTAATTATTTTAATTTCCAAGTTTATACTTAGGCACCCATTAAAAATAATTAATTATTTTAATAAAATTGTCTTCGGGTGGAATTTCCCAAAACAATTTATGGGTATTGTGGAATACATGTGTCCTAGCCTCCCTGCAAATTTTGAGGCTAAGAGCACATCCGATGCTACAAAAAATCAACATCATGAAGGTGTGTGTCAAGCATGCACAGCTGGAAAACATACAAGGGGACCATTCCCCTCAAGTCAAAGTCAAACTACCAATATTATTCAATTGGTCCATTATGATCTATCAGGTATGTTTCCCGTGACATCTTTGGGTGGATATTTGTACTATACAATTTGTGTGGATGACTTATCTCGCAAAACATAGATCTATTTCTTAAAGAAGAAGGACGAGGTGTTCAAATGGTTTCGCTCTTTCAAAGTCTTGGTCAAGAATCAAACAGGGAAGAATATCAAAATATTAAGGACCGATAATGGGACCAAATATGAGTCAAATGAATTTATTGACTATTGTAGAGAAGTTGGGATGAAGAGGTAGACCACTACTATATATACTCCCGAGAAAAATGGAGTAGTCGAAAGGAAGAACCATACTATCATTGAGGCCACTCGTGCCATGCTTCATGACCAAGGCCTACCGAAGTTCTTATTGGGAGAAGCTGCCAACATCGTTGTGTATGTTCAAAACAGATGCCCACATCAAGCATTGGATTTCAAAACACCCGAAGAAGTATTCGCCGACAAGAAACCTTATGTTTCTCATTTTAGAATTTTTGGTTGTCTCGTATTTTTTCATGCGTCGAAAGAGAAAAGAAACAATTTGGATGCATCTAGGTAGAAAGGAACGTTTTTGGGCTACAATGAAACTTCGAAGGCATATAGAATCTATGTTCCTGGTCAAAGGGAAGTGGAAATAAGTCATCATGTCACTTTCGATCAAGATTTTTCCCTTGGTAAATTCTGAGACCTTCTTATCCCTATGAAGGACAATGATGATGATGATACAGGGAAGCAGGATGAACCTCTGACTGATGACCTGGTCTGATGGATCCCATTGATCCACCTCCTAGTGAGCCCCCTACTTCAAGAAAAAGGCCTATTTGGCTCAAAAATACTCTTGAAGGTGTTGAGAAACATATTGCACCAAGGGGTACATTTCGTGAAAGCAAGAAGTCAAACAGGTACCAAGGGTACTTAGCTGCCATGAGTACCATTGTACAATATCAGCCTTGTACATTTAAAGAAGCCATGAAACACCAAGTTTGGAAGGATGCAATGAATGAGCAGTATAAGGCGATCATGAAGAATGATGTCTGGGATGTAGTTCCTATACCCAAGGACAAGTCAGTGGTCACTTCAAAATGGCTCTACAAGATCAACCATGGAGCTAATGGAAGTGTTGAAAAGTTCAAGGCAAGATTTGTTGCTCAAGGCTTCTCTCAAAAGGAAGGAGTAGACTATGATGAAATATTTGCACCGATTTCTCGATATACCACCATCTATTCGATCATATCCCTTGCTGCCTCAAAAGGATGGAGCCTTCACCAAATGGATGTTAAAATTGCCTTCTTACATGGCTTGCTTAAAGAGGAAGTCTATGTAGAACAACCTGAGGGGTTCCAAGTTCTAGATTGAAAGACACATCTATGCAAGTTGAAGAGATCCCTCTATGGGTTAAAGCAAGCCCCCTAGGGCTTGGTATGAGAGGATTGATAGCTATCTTATGAGGTTGTGATTAACAAGGAGCGATGTTGACCCGAACCTATACTTCAACGTTGAAAAGGACAAGCCTCTCATTCTGGTCCTTTATGTGGATGGTTTCTTTCTAAAAAGTGATGACCCTCTCATTCATCAATGCAAGAGGGAGTTGGCTCCTAATTCGAGATGAAGGATATAGTATTGATGCACTACTTTCTAGCACTAGAAGTCTGGAAAAAGCCAGTCTCAAGGAAAATACATTGTGAAGATGCTTGAGAGATGTGGGATGGTGGACTGCAAGTTCTTATCTACTCCAATGGAACTCAACTTCAAGAAGTTGTGTGGAAGTGTTGTTGGGCCCAGATTAGCAAACCCTTCCGAGTATCATCAACTTGTGGGGGCCCTGATGTTCTTGGTCAGGTCCCGTCTTGACATATGCTTCGTTGTGAACATGTTGAGTCAATATATGGTCGAGCCTCATCACATTCATTAGATTGTTGCTAAAAATCTCTTGAGGTATCTTCGAGGCACAATCCACTATGGATTGAGTTACACTGCCGAGAACTTGAGGCTACATGGATATTCAGATGATGCTTCTCTTTGGTATCAGCTTCAATATATTGGATGAGCAGGAAGCAAAAATTGGTAGCTTTGAGCACCGTCGAGGCCGAATACATTGTTGCGAGTATGGCCTGTTGTGAAATTGTTTGGTTGAGGAAGCTCTTTAGCGAGCTATTTGAGCACGTGCTAGATACCACCATGATCTTTTGCAACGACCAAAGTGGGATTCGCCTATCAAAGAATCTTGTGTTCCACGATCGCTCCAAGCACATTGATATCAGGTACCACTTTATCCTGGATATGGTACAACGAGGAGCAATGAGGCTCAATGCATCAAGATGGTTGAGCAGGACATAGACATTCTCATGAAGTCTTTGGGGAAGGTCAAATTCTTAACCTCTTGAGAGAGACTTGGAGTAGTGGAACAACCCTTCTATGAAGATTATGTATGAGTTGGACACTGAACTCTGGGAGATCCTGGGGGCTCGGGGTACTTCTTGGAGATATAAGCAACCATAGGGTGAGTGGTTCACCTTCCCCTAATGGTGCACTAGACACAGGGCGAGTGGTTCACTTTCCCCTGTGATACCCCATGATGTTTGACATATGTGTAGGGTGAGTGGTTCATCTTCCCCTACGATTGACATATGCATAGGATGAGTGTTTCACCTTCTCCTATGCATATGAGCAAGATGAGTGGTTCACCTCCTCTTGTCGATGCCCCATGTTAGGGCCTAAAGCTACCTCAGGCTGAGAAAGGCAGGTCTAGGGTAACATTAAACCACGCTTAACCTGGTAGCTAGCCCTACCAGGTCGGGAGAGGGCTCTCTCCTTGACAATCTCAATGAAAATTTATCAAGGAAGGCTTGAGATGACTGATATAAAAACTAATTTTAGGCTAGGTATGCTTACTCAGAGGAATTTGATTGATTTTTATGGTTGGTTGTTAGATCAGATGGGGAAGGCAGCTTTGGGTCCAGGAAATCAACACAGATTTGCAGAGGTTTTTGTGGGGCGAGGTAGGCAAGTAATTTAGCACTTTGAAATGAGTGTAATGGTGATTCTAAAGACTAGTGAGGAGTTGGAGATGGCATGCAAATGTCATGAGTCCTCTTCAGACAATAGAAAACATGTAAAACTAAATAAACCCTAAGGCAGAGCACTAAAATACCAATGGATCATACCTTTTACACTTGATTCATTTAGATATGCAGAAAGAGAGATATAATGACATACATAAACATAAGATCACTAAATAACTAAGCAAAACACAATGCTAAAGCACATTACCACAAGAATCCCACAAAATGTTGCAAAACCCTGGTTTATTTCCTTGCCAAACTGCAGAAGTGATGTACAATAGAGCTCAATGCATCCACAAGAGTCCAACCTTGACAAATGACTAAGAAAGTACAAGACATAGGCAACAAACCACCCACGCCAATCTTCAGGGGTCGAATCCATGAGAAGAGGGGTGGTTTCAACCATATCTAAACTAGGAACACAAAAATAGGCAGTGGAACAGCTTACCTCTAAAACCTAGGAAACTGATTCATTCAACTCTAAACCACCTACAACTAATGTATCTACCTTATCAAGTCAATTTTTATCATTTTTACATCATAGTACATCAATTTACATCATGTCACATCATGAATTTGACCATAAAATAGAAAAAGTCAAACTAGAAGAAAACTAGGCAAAAAACAGAGTTTTTTTTAGCAAAATTGGCACTTTTTCATCCTGTGCGTAGCGCCATTTTTCTGTGCGTAGTGCTTTTTCCAAACTACTTTTGAAGGTCTTCCCCTTCACCAAATTTGCTCCAAGATGGCTTGTTGGAAAGGTTTGTCTATATACTTTCTAGGACAAGTGGAATTTTTGAATTTGGTGTTCATTTGCGCCTCCAAAATTGCAATCTCCCAAGACTCCTTCTTGTGTGGCCAAAAAGTAGCAGAGGGCATTTTTTGGGTGTTTTGGGCCCTTTTGGAGGTCCAAAACTTGTCAAAATTTCCTAGTAATTTTTTAGCATGCATAACTTTTCATAAGGAATCCAAAAATGCCAAATTTTCTTCAAATGGAGGTCCCTATCAAAAGCGAGTGCCCGTGGTGCTACGTCCCTTGTTGGAAAAGCCTGTGCATAGCGCCACTAATTCTGTGTGTAGCGTCGTTTTTAGATCAAGTTTTGGAGGCCTTCCCGGTGTCCAAATTGGGTGCACGATAGCTCGTTGGAAAGCTTATTGAGTCTACTTTCCAACACAACTTGAAATTTTCAATTTGGAGTTCATTTGCCCTGTCAAAAGTCAAATCTCCAAAGACTAGTCAAAATGTGCAAAATGAGGCTGTCTAAAGGCAGAGTGTTGTTGCAGTCAACTTTTGAAGGTCTTCCTCGACTCCAAATTGAGCTCACGATAGCTCATTGGAAAGCTCTTTGTGTCTAGTTATCATTTCACTCATCAAGCAAGTCATTTGGCCAACCAAGCTAAGATAAATCTTTATTTTCCCAAGGTCAGTTTAGAGGTGCATCAATTCTCCTAAGGGAACTGTATTTTTGACAATTCTCTAAAACCATGACACCTGTGTAAAAAGTGAAGGAGGTTTTTCTTCCTTGGCCTATTTTGGACAAAAACCTCTCTCACTTTCTCCAAACTCATCTTCCCTTTCTCAGAAACATCATTTGAGTAAAACCTACCCCGATGTGTGGAATAGGGGATTTGTCGAAATGAAGGGAAATGAAAGGGATAAGGGGCTTCTAAATTCTTGAGGAAATTTTGAGAAGTAGGGAGGGATGTTATCAAACAAGGGAAAGTGGAATTTCAAAGATTGAGTGAGGGGAAGGGGTCCAAAAGGGCTAAACACAGGCCAAGCCTAGAAATTGTCAAATTGTAGCAAGAAACTAGGGTTTGTGGGAAAATGAGGAATTTGAGGGATATCAGTGATGGGAAGTGTTTAATAACGTACATTAAGAATAGGGGAAGGTGTATGAGCATCAGGATGCAAGCTTTGTTGATGATTTGACCATCCAAGAGAAATTACCTTCAAAACCCTAGGAGAGGGAAATGAGCCTTACCAAGTACAATTGAAGCACGAACAAGGTGTAAAATGACCTATTGGAACCCGAAATGATGATGAAAATCCTTTGAATGATGGTACACTCAGCTGAATGGTGACATGGACCGACCTTTGGACAATTTTGAAAGGAGTGCAAACAAATCCTAGACCTAATACCTAGTGACCAAATTTTACTTGAAAACTCACTGAAATGACAAAATTTGACTTTGACACTCTGAGACCACTTTGTAAGAGCATATTTGATCACTAGAGGAAGGCTGCAAAGACTGACAGTAACACCCCAGCACACATCCTACCTATGGAGTCCATGACTCATGTAAAGTGCCTCTCATCTCGCCAATGAGTTGGGAAAAGATGGTTAGGGACCATATCTCTATTAATGGACACATTGTGTACTGTCATACTCCCTATGACTAGGATGCATGGTGTTCAACCACTTGATATGGGATCAAGGACTGACTTTTGTCACTGTAGAGTGGTATCATCTTATGACTCACTCTCAATCACTTCTTCGTTATTGCTTCATGGTTCAGCAGAGCAGTGATGACAGAGATGGTACATGATGACAAGATGGCATGATGATGACAGATGGATTAGCAAGTGGAATTCTCCCTAGCTGAGAGGGAGTGTTAAAATTGGTAACTGGGGCCAAATTCCACCTTAGGAAAGCTCATATGATGGAGATGATTATTGCATTGGATTCCTCTTTTCAAAAAGTCCAATTTTGATATAAAGATCATCTCATTCTAACAAGAAGAAGTGGAATTTTGAATTTCTTCTCTCTCGTCGACCTCAGTCAAATGTAGGCTCAAGAAGCCCAATGGATGTGTCTCCTCACCCTCAACGAATTGTATAAATAGGAGTGACCTCTCTCCTCATTTGGACATCACTCATCACATCATACATCTCTCTTTCCTCTCTTGATTGGTTCTTACAGCTTAGGGACAACCTCTCTCTTCTTCGCACATGTGGAAGGATGTTGAATATTTCAGGGACAAAACAAGCTAAAATTTCATAATCAGACCAGCGTTACCCAGGCCTCATTTGACCAAGTTTGACTTCTATCTTCAGGGCAGAATTTTGATTTCTCTAGGCCAAGTCATTGGGCACAGATTTCGAGGTGTTTTGGGCAAGTTAACTTCAGCTTTCACTTCAAATTTGACCGCATAAATTACAGCAGTGTTTCTCTCTCCTTTGACTGGGTTTGACCGAATTGTTTTGGGTTGACTTTTACTCTCCTGGAAGACCGAATTGAACTGTTTTTGACCGAGTTTCTTGGAGATGTTTTGGTGTTTACTCGGCTAGCATTGACTTTCTTGTTAGGGTTGCAGTTGACTTTTGTTGACTATTGATTTTGACAGGGTTGTTTTGACTATGTATTGGGTAAGTAAATTTGATCTATGTACTCTCTTTGTGCTAAACTATTGAACAATAAGAAGATTTGATCAAAATGGTTTTACCCACATTGGGGTTTTTTCCTGACATCCACCAAATCTTGTGTCCTCTTGTCTTGGCTTGTCTTCTGCACATGTTTTTATGTTCTATCTGCATTTACTACCAATGTGTTTAAGTTAATGTGATTGCTACTATTGGAAATTGTCATCGGGTTGATAAGGAACATTGAAGTAAATTGTGCTAAAGCATAGAACATACCATTGTTATCTAAAATTAACATTATACCTCTCTGAGGCAAGTGTTATAAAATATATCAAATCTAATGAGTAAAGCTTATGACATGATTGAACAAGTCCTCTTACAATAGTCTAGGTGTAGAAGTTTGGAAAATAAGTAGTGGCATTTTTGTCTCGCAAACAAAATATGACAATACTTTGCCTAACAAGTTCAAAATGACAAATTGCAAAATCCCATCTACATTATGGACAAAGGGTTGAAGTTCTCAACCAAGACCAACTCTAAGGTAGCCCATGAGTCGGGGATTGATATATATTACGACCACTACCTTGATTTGAGTTGTGTTGTGAACTTCATTTCCAAATTTATGACAGTATCAAAAAATACAACATTGGATTGCAGCAAAGAGGGTGTCAAGATATGTGAAAGGAGCACTTAAATTTGGCATTTTGTATAGCTAAAGCAAAATCTCTGTATTGTGCAAGTATACATATTCAAATTGAACAAGTTGTGTGGATGATAAGAAACTACCTCTAGATTGTTTTCAACCTTCCCACAAGTGCAATGACATGGACCAACAAGAAGCATGTAATAGCCCTTTCATCAATGGAAGTAGCATATAGAGGAGCAATGAAAGGAGAGAGTAACACAATTTGGCTCAAGAGGATGCTTTCAAACATGAATATGCAGCAGACAAAGCCAACACCCCCATTCTATGACAATCAAGGATTGCTTAAACTAGCCAAGAATTAAATCTTCCACAAGCATACTGAGCATGTTGAGATACATTGAACTCCATCAAACAATTTGTTGATAATGGATCTATTGATTTGTAGCATAATGCCACAAAGGACCAAACAACAAACATTTTCATCAAGTGTACGAGGCTTGACAAATATGTATAATTCCAAGATAAGATTGGGACAGTAAGTAGACTTACCATTAAGAGAATGTATTAAAGTAAATATCAAGTTATAATTATCAATTAGAAATTAGGCATATGCATTAATAGTCACTTCAAATTTAATTTATTTTATATATGATTTATTTTACTTTATTGTGTTTCTTAGTTTATCCCACATTCATAATGTGGATTGAGTCGACTAGCTTATAACACTTTATAAAGAGGCCCAAGAGTATGTTAGTGCTCTAAGATATTCATTCAAACTAAGCAAGGCTCCTCGGCGTTATTCTAGGTATATGGCGTTGATGAGTGTACTAATTGAGGTTGAACTTGCCAGCTTTTAGGAAGCATCCAAACATCACGTGTGGATGATGCCATGGTGGAAGAATATTCTTCCATCATGAAGAACAGGGTATGGGGGGTTGTGCCACATGTTGATTTTTCGGAGGTCTTCTAGTTGATACTTACTTCTAATGATATTCACTTTAAATTATTTCATATACACATTAATCATTAAGCAATTACACATAATATCTTCAATAATAGATAGTAGGATCTTTTACCCACCACCTGTGGGTGACACCCATAGGAGAATTTCTTTCTCCTAGATTGTCTTCAGCCAACAACCCATTGCAGCCACTAGATAGCTCGATGTGCCACCATCTCCACCACTTGAGCCAGCCATTATGCACCCTCATCCATCTATCATGATCATATTTTTGAAGGTGGGCCTTCCAACCTCGAAGTTATGGCTTTCATTATGTAGTTGGGTATTTTTGCTTACTTGTCATGGACACTCATGGGCATGGATTAGTGGGGGGATTCAGCAAAAAGAATGGGTTTGGTCAGCACTCTTGTCCCCTTGTCCAACTTGGTGGTTAACCTTATATCCTAGTTCTATGGGATCTCCTCTATTAGCTACTAGCTTTAAGAGTGGCACTACAAGGGAAACCCCAATTTTGGTTGTGTGGTCCCGCTTCCCGACATCACATACATCACTACCCCTTTGCTCATTGTAACCCATTTTCATATATTTCCCATCCAGGTCCACATTGGTCCATTGGGTCCATAAGGAGTTAGCCTCCTCCCACCCTTTGTCCACACTTTCGGTTGGGCTTGGAACGATGCCCCGAAGGTTGATGAAGCTAAAAAGAAAGTGAAAAGCATAATTTGGCCACTTACAACAAGGAATCTACCATAAAATGCAAAAGATGGTCAGGACATAAAAATTTAGCACATAGGGCAAAAGCCAAACATGAGCTCTACCCCTTATCATGGCCATCACCCTAGTTCTTAGGGCCCCTGTCTGAGCCCCCTGCATCATTAAGGAACCCATAATTGCCCTAACCCTTGGTGAGTGATGAACTACCCAACCTAAAGGGGTTATTCACTACTATGTCATTCACATCATGCCCTCATTCCCCAGAGCCTCGAGTAGTTATAAAAAGAAAAATCAATAAAAGGCAAAGGGCATATGAAGAAGGGAGGAAAACCAAAAGTCTGGGTAAATCATGTACCATGATTTCTCCCTCCTACATATATACAATAATGTGTGGGCTTCCCTCATTATATCTACCCTTGTACAAGGGCATGTGGCTTGGAGCCTTCCTTTACTACCCCGCTATGTTCCACCATTATTTCACATGACACCTGCGATTTGACATATGTACCTTGGACCTATCACTCCCTTATAGGTTGAAATCACCTACTAGGGTCCTTTGTTAACCTCTCCCTTGAACTTCGGGACAACCATACATTCTAAAGCCCATTATGGAAGGGCATGCCACTTCGAAGTTCCCACTTGGTTGCATGATTTGTAAGCTCATTTGCTCAACTAAACTAATGAATTGTTGTGTTGGAAGGTGAGGAGACACATTGGATCTTATACAGGATTGCAGGTGGGTCTTCATTTTGGTATTTGGTCTCCCTATATGGGATCCAAGCCCTCTAGATGGTCTTAATGACATTTGTAGGGTGAAAGTTGAGAGCCATGGGCCTCCACTATACTAGAGAGAAGATAGTCGCGCCATGGGATTCTCAACACCACTTGTTTCTTGCTCGTGTCCCACTTGTTTGATGATGATGATGCACTTAGACCACCTTGCCTAGTCAACTACACACTTGCATCACACACTAGACAGTTGATCCAGGGCCCATATGGGGTTTTGTCTTACCTAGAGTGACAAGGGAGGGCTTGCATCATTATAGATGGAGCACATGCTTGTTCGATTCAATTGGAAACCCATAAGGATGTTCTTAGTGCCCCCACAACCACTTGGGAGCACCACGAGTCATTTGCTTGGAGATTAAGGGGCTACCCCCTTCATCACTATTATTGGAGCCCTCCTATTCATTATGGCACATGAGGGATTTCATTTGGCCTTCCAACTACCCTTCTAGCTATTTTTCTATCATTTTGGCCCTCTTGAGAGGCTAATTATTCATATTATGGAGCTATTTGGTGGGCTTGTCACCAAAATAGGGTTATTTTGCATATTATTTTATTATAGGGGCATCATTAGGCTAAATTAGGCCATTAGAAATCATTAGAGGATTCTATAAATATAAGAGAGGTGTTCTCTCTCATTCATCATCACTTGTATTTATATCTCTTTGGAGAAAAGAACTCGGGCCTGTTATTTATGGATGAATTGTAGGTTTATTGATGCATTTTGATGTTTGGATAATTGCAACCTTATCTTAGAGCTTCATTGTTACAAATCTAATGGATGGATATAGTATTTTTGTCGCATAAGTGCTCTCTTATGCGAAATTTTTCATGTTTTATGTCAAATGTATGGATTGGTATGCTTTGATTGTGTTTGTGCCCTAATTATTGATGTGAAATTCATGAACCCTAAGAAGATAGAATTATTCCTAAGGGTGGGTTGATACCTTTCACCTTGAAACTCCATAAATTTTGCAAAGCAAAGTATAAATTCCTTCTTGTGACCTTGCAGTTGTCTCTCTAGGGCTTTCAAAATCGCAATAGGACTCCTTGGTAGGGAAAAAAATCCTAAAATCAAATTCACTTTGACTCCATTCTCCACAATTGGCTAGGCACTAGTGTCAATCCTTGGTGACCACCTTAAGTCTTTCTTATTTTCCGCAATCTTGTTGCCCTAACCCCAGATGGCCTAGCTAGGGCATCCAACGAATTGCATTAGAGCCATCATCTTGCTTAGTGAGTTGGTAAGGAATTGGGATGGGGTGTCTCCTACATGCCCTCCAAATTTGAAGCCAATCCTACGGTCAGTTTGTCAGAAACACCAAGCCCTAGCTCTAAAATCGTTTGGTTCTTGGTCTTTCTAGGTTAGCGGCATTCTAAGGGATCTATTGTACTTGAAAAGTCAAAGGAAAATCATATATTATTGATCCCCTTCTTCACCCTTGCTTGACCTAGATTCTTGGTTGAAGACTACACCCTAAACCCTAGGTCTTGTTTGGGTATCCTTGGTCACTTTGTGGTCCCATTCTTTTATATCACAAATCATCTTACAAGAACTTCAATAGACATCATTCCCTTTTCCTTAGGAATCTTTGGTCTAGGTATAGCCATCAAAGCGATCCATCATTACCTAGGTCTAAGCCTCCCTTGAGCCTTTCTTGGAGAGCCCCTTACCTTTCCCTAAAAATCAAGCAAGGCTTCATTTGTGTCTCTCTTGTGAATGGGCCTTAAATATCACTATATATCCTATCATTGACTTATCACTCCTTGTGATTTCTTCATATCAAGAAACCTCCCATCGGTGAAAGTCTGTAAAGAGAAAGGGACATCGACTAAGCTAACAGTGATTCCTTGTCCCATTGTTCTCACTTGGTCTAGTAGTTGCTCCTTTGGAACCCTTCCTAGATTGGGTGGTAACAGTATCATAAATAGACACCCAAGCAAGACACAAGAGTTTACCCTGGGAAAACCCGCATGGGGAAAAGCCCAACAACCTTTTCCTTAAAGAAATTGTTTAGTTCAACAAGAGACACATCTATATCTTCTAGTCAATCACAAAGTCAAATTGAACAACAAAGTAGACTTGGTCAAACCCCATCCAACTCCCTCCTAGTCAAGGAAAACATCTTCCTAAGAGACTCAGTATGCTCTGCTCTACTAGGGCATTTCGGCCTTCTTCTGTACCCAATAACTGCAGCTTTGTTATGCCTCAGAAGTTGGCTACTTTCTATAACACATGTGAGGTCACAAAAGGAGATCAAATCCACAAGTGTGAGGCCTAATGGAGAGAGAGAGAGAGAGAGAGATTCTTCTTCTGGTCAACTTCATCCTTTCTTATCTTTGTCTCCTTCGCTTGATGAACAAAAGGATACTTGCTTGTGCGTGATCTGAATTGTATCTAGGAGATGAGGTCGAGTGCCTTATGTATACATCTCTAGTTGTCTGAATGAGTACCTCTTTGAATGGGGCCAACTTGACTAGTAGGTCAACTTGGCTTGTTTGGAGCCAAAAATTCAACTTTCGAAATTCAAATTTTCTCTTTTGAAAAGAACATGAAGAACATGCCTTAAAATTTATCTTTTGACAATTAGCATGAATAACATGCTTCATATTTATCATTACAAATACATCAAGGGCTAAAATATTAATTATGAAGACTGACCATAGCTACAAAATTCAACACCCCCTCTTAGCTAGGGAAGTATTCATAATGACTATCTAGATGTTCTCATGTTAACAAATTTTTCTAAGAAAAGGTTATAACAATTCATCATTGACATCAGCATCATCCAATTACCATAATTCTGGTCAACAAATATGACACATGGTAAATCGTTAGCATCAACAAGTTACCATGATTTCAATCGGTACCTCTAGCCTATGGTGTATCCTCACCATAATCCTGGCCGATACTCCTAACACATGGTACATTATTAGCATCAACTAGTCACCATAATTCTAGTCAACACCTCTAACCCATGGTATACTTACTAGTCCTGGTTCACCATCATCTTGGTCAATCTCTTTGACTCATGGTGAAACCTTAGGGACACACTCAGTTGGTTTGAGTAATCTGGTCCCAAATCCAAAGGCCTCACTCTAGGCCATGATGCTAAATGGGCTCACTCAACCTATCTAGAGAGTACATTGAGCTTGATGATGAAAGGCAACCACTCAACTAAGTGATCCTAGGCCACTAGGACCATTCTTCCTAATTCTGGTCAATATACTTGACACAGGAAGAATGACCATCCTTTGTTAAACCATTCTCCCTAATTTTGTCATACCTGACAAAGGGAAAATGTATGTCCCTGATGTTATCACTCTGGGCCATTTTCCCTAAGCTTGGTCAACCTGACCCAAGGAGAATGATTGTCCTAGATGTTGCAATTTCATCACTCCCTCTTGTTGAGAGAGGCATTCTCAATCATTCGAAGCTTGTCCTCGAAGTATATAGACTTAATCCTAAGATAGAGGCTTTGTTAGCAATCTACTTAGCTATAAAATAGTATTGAAGCCACACTACTTCCTTCTGTACCATGTCTCTATACCAAATATCACTATGCTTAGACCAATCATTGTGGTCGTCACTTACACTTGATCAAGACAATCATGCAAGTAGCCTCTGCCCATACTACTTCTCAAATTTCCAACCAAGCTACAATATACTCATCCATGCAATATTGAGTGCGACAAACATTTGCTTCCTACTCATCTAAGAAATTATAACGAAGCCCAAACCGTAGCAATACCCTGATGAACTATTTCTATCTTTGCACTCTTTACCCAATCTAAATCTATGAATTCCTATTGGTGCACTACACTATTTGAGACATACCTCAAACAATAACTTGTCGTGACATAACTAATTGTACCATACTACTACTTTCAACACATGTTGAGTTGCATGTCTTGGCTCAATCAGAAGCTTTATGTTTACCCAAATCTTACTATGCTTAGACCTATCATTATGGTCGTCAGTTACACTTGATCAAGACAATCCTGCAAGTAGCCTCTAAAGCCATACTACTTCTCAAATTTCCAACCAAGCTGCAATATACTCAGCCATGCAATATTGAGTGCGACAAATGTTTGCTTCCTACTCATCTAAGAAATCATTACAAAGCCCAAACTAAAGCAATACCCTAATGAACTATTTCTATCTTTTGCAGTCTCTACCCAATCTAAATCTATGAATTCCTACTATTGTACTTCACTATTTGAGACATATCTCAAACCAAAACTTTTCATGCCATAACTAATTGTACCATACTAGTACTTTCAACACATGTTGAGTTGCATGTCTTGGCTCAATCAGAAGCTTTTTGTTTACCCTAACTAGGCGTTCTTTCTAAAACAACTTATGTTGTGGCAATCTTAGCTACTCCCTTTGTCATTGTTGTTTTCTAGCATATCAACTATCTAACCTGACAATCTTAATGATAGTCCATCAACTTGAACTCAAAGGTCAAATCCCTCTGAAGCTAAAATAAGGCTTTATGTTTATCCTCTTTGTTAAAGAAGAAATTATTTATGCCACATCTAATCCCTCTGACACATGAGTCCTTTTGCTTCCATCAGAGAAAAATCATATAGGATTAACCTTGATCCATCAATCTAAAAATACCAAGCCTGACGTGTTTGATTGTGATCATACAAAGCCTTCTTCAATCATGATACTTCTTCTTATGTACCTCAAAGCCCTGAGGTAGCTCTATGTACACTTCTTCATCCTCAATTACTTCATTGAGAAAAGTGATGTTTGCATCAACCTGGTTCAATTTTCAAAGCAATGATAATAGTTTTAATGGAAATGTATCTCACAACTAGAGCAAACATCTTGTCGTGATCCTCTTCCTCTTTTTGGGAGAACCTTCTATTCTAAACTCGCGCTTTGTACTTGTCTATGTTGCCATCTACTGCACGCTAAATCTTGTCGATCCATTTGGAAGTCACCATTGAATTCTCTTAGGCATAATCAAGGTATACTTCAAACTTGCTAATTTGCTTGCTCCCTCTGAACTCGGATCTCATCTAGTACAATACACATTATTAATTCTAGGAAAGTCCTCTGGTCACAAACATTGTTTTGTTCTTCCATTATTTTCATTTGCTTCCAGAGCCTTGGCAGCATTCGTTATGTACCTGCAATCCTCACTAGGAGGTCATGGAATAACAATTATAACCCAACATAGAGAAACAAAGATAAGAGGCTAGATAGTAGCAAAACAACAAAAATAATGAAGGAAGAGAAATATAAGTTCCTTATCTTTTGAGGATCATAGGAAATGACAACTCCCTTTTGATCTTAGCCTTTTTGTATCCATCTTGCAAATTTATCATCCTTATCCTCGTCATCAGTCTGATGTCATTCCTTCATTGTGTGAGCTAGGGTTTCTTCTTTCAACATAAACATTAATATAGGTCCATCTCTAGGGTTTTATCCACAAAACCTAGGGTTTTCACATCCAATACTTCCAGTCTTCTAAACTCTAGATTTTCAAAATTCCATTTTATAACTTTTGTAAGTCTAACTGACTTCCTCATGTGCAGATTCTCCTTTCCATATCCAAATGTCCAAAACTCATAGAGTCCCAATCCCTTAGCAAGCAATCAAGGATATTCCATCCCGATATTAGACTAAGAGAATGTGTCAAGATCGAGGATCTTCCAATGAGATGTCTTCATCAAGACAAACCCATTAGATACCGCTTCAGCATTATTAGCGGTGATATTCAAGCAACCATGTATTCCCGGCTAAACATTGATGTTGATCCCTTCAACCCAAGTAGTATGCATTTCATCATAATAGTAATAATAAGGACACATCTAATTATGTACATGACTTATTTTCTCAAGAGGGAATCCACCTGTTTTTAACTGTAAGCTTGTTATAAGTAAAGGTAATATCCAAAAGAGCTTCCTTCATAATAGTGATCCTTTTCCTCATTTCAAATAAATTTCTAGGATTGGTCATCCATATCTCATACCTTCATCAGCATATGAAATGCATCTTTTCAAGGTCTTTTACTTAACAACGCAAGGTCCACGACAACAAATGGCATTCATAATTTTCAATCTTGTGGCTTCAACCTCCTGTTTCTAAGCACATTCTTAAATAAATGCAACTCGGGTTTGTTATGTAACACTTCAAACGTTCAGTACTATATATGGATCACATATTTCCCTTATGCAACTTTCGTTTGCTCTGAGCAACAATCCGAACTGTCACTGCTTCTTGAAAGATCGATATGAAATTCATGCTAAAGAATAGTAGAGTATCTCATCAATAAACTTGTAAGGTGAAGGAACACCTTCATGACTTCCCTTAATGAATTCTTCAAAGATCCCTTGTTTTAAGGTAATAGATCACACATAGTCCTATGATATGACGAAGGAGCAGATAATAATCCTATCTACTTTCTCATGAAAAACAACTTTGATACAAGTCTTATGATCTTTCTAAAGAGTAGATCATAGTCTTATTTAGATTTTCATGACCAATTTTGATACGAATTTTCAACCAAGCCTATAGATGATCATTTCATATAGTTGCGGTCTACAAGAGCATTTTGATCTAAATGAAATCACTGTAAGTACATGCATGTCTTTTATTCCAAGCATTAAACCATAGACTTGTAACTTCGATGGTTTTTTTATAAGTTTGTATTTCCAAGACTCATACTCGTCTAACTCATTATTGTAGTAGCCTTGCATGGAAACAAGGTCATACTTGTTTGCTGGTGAGAACAGATCTTCAACATTTCAACCTTATGCATAAATAATGACTTTGTTGGCTTGACTTTAGACAAAGATATTTCGAAACTTTCTTTTGATTGCTTCCTTCAAGGTGACACATGTTTGGCTCCTTAATAAATCAAGGGATTGTTTAAGACTTCTTCAATCGTGAATTTGAAATCCTTTAAATTGTAGTGCAAATGACTTAGTCCTTAGCTCATCAAAAAAATTCTCGACCACCTTCTCAGAGCTCTAGGATATGATTCAAGATATTTATGCTTCTTATGCCTTACTTAGAACCATTGTAGTAATTAGTACAACGATACTTCCAGTTATGAGATCAATCAAAAGGGGTTTTCAGCTTTCTCTAAATATTATCACAATTTTGAATTGACCTTAAATGAATCTTCAGTTTTTAGATCTGATGGCATTTGGTCATTAACTAGGGCTTTGATCCTGATCAATCTAATAATGAGACTCTCGGCCTCCAAATTTAACTTATGAGGTATTTGGGTTTTTGAGGCCATGACTGAGACTTCTTGGCCTAATGTGACAAACTTTGAGGCCTTCTCAGCCTATTGCAATAGTCTTGAGGTTTTTTCAAATTGAGGCCTTTTGGCCTTCTAGAGATTTGGATATGTTTTAGTACTATTTAGACCCTTCTTCAAGGAGCAAAAGAGGCTTAAAATTATTTTGACCATCAAATAGGTCATTTGATTTACTTCTATGGCAAACTTCCTTAGATGTTTGTGGATCTTGATTCTCTTCAAGACTTGACAAGGTTGCTCTTCAAGTTGGCTCTGATATCATGTTGATTTTTCATAGGTCTTCTAGATAGTAATCACTTTTGATCATATTCACTTTAAATTCTTTCACATTCACATTAATCATTAAGCAATTACACAAAAGATCTTCAACAATAGACAGTAGTATCATAAAGAGACATCCAAGGAAGAAACGCACAAGTTTACCTAAGGAAAACCCACATGGGGGAAAAACCCAGCAACCTTTTCCTTAGTGAAATTGTGTAGTTCGACAAGAGACACACCTAGATCTTCTAGTCAATCACAAATTCAAAAGGACCAGCAAAGTAGACTTGGTCAAACCTCATCCAATTCCCTCCTAATCAAGTCAAACATCTACCCAAGGGACTCGGTCTGCTTTGCTCTACTAGGGTCTAATTTTGGCCTTCTTCTGCACCCAATAACTTCGGTCTTGCAACTCTGTTATGCCACTAAAGTTCGGTCCTTTCTGTCACGTGCAAGGTCACAGAAGAAGATCAAATCCACAAGTGGGATGGATAATGGGGAGGGAGAGAGAGAGAGAGAGAAGTGCCTTATATATACATCTATGACTAGTTGAATGGGTGCCTCTTTGACTAGGACCGACTGGACTAGGAGAAGGACTGACTTGGCTTATTTGGAGCCAAAAATTCAAATTTCCTATTTTGAAAAGGACATGAAGAACATGCCTTAAAATTTCTCTTTTGATGATTAACATGAAGAACATGCCTTATATTTATCATTACAAATACATCAAGGGTTGAAATATTAATTATGAAGACCGACCATAGCTACAAAATTCAACACCACGACCAGTGGAAAAGTCAATGATTAGCTCCAAATGGGTGTACACCAAGAGTGGGACAAACTCAAACATGTACTATATTCAGGTGAAGGGTGAGCCTCACATATCGGTGTTGTATGTTGATGACATGTTTCTCACGAGGTGTAAGGACCTCATAGCACACTGGAAGAGAGATCTTGCAGAAGAGTTTCAGATGAAAGATTTGGGGTCGATGCACTATTTTCTGAGGTTGGAGGTGTGGCAAAGAGAGGGACAGATTTTCGTTGGACAAGGGAAATACACAGTTGGGATCTTGAAGCGTTTCATAATGGAAGACTACAAACCCATGGCTATGCTACTTGTGACCAACTGGAAGAATATGAATATTTCTAGACTAGAGACAGTGGACCCTACCTCCGTTGAAAATGTAGTGAAGATCTTATGGCTTGTGCCTTAGCTAGTGAAGACTTTGATTTGTATTTCCCCAGCTTACATACAAGATCATGAGATAGACGTCAGTTGTGATGAGTTGATTTTCAGTTACGGGAACGGTCATCAGTAGACTGCATGCCTAGCGTTAGAGCTTCAATGTGTTGCAGTCTTCTTCAGTTAAACTATAGGATGAGTGGGACGAGATAAGTTCATTTAGGATGAGTTAAGACTTCAAATACACGTGAATATGGGACGAATTAAGTCCTCAATCAGCTTGGTTTACAAATAGAGAAAATCAAGGAGCAACTTGAGCTAGTCTAGCTGTAAATGGGACTTGCTCCAGTTAACTAGCAAAAGTAACTCATTGCACTAGTATGAACAACCATTCAAACTTGGCCTCTTGCATGCATCGAAAGTCTATTAAATCAGAGAAGGACAAAGGCACAAAGATTATATGATTTTTTGTTAATGGTACAATGCATTGAGATAGGAGCAAAGATCAATAATTTGAAGAGCTAGCCAAGACTTGGTTCAACAGGAAATGATTGTGTGAGGGTCGAGATTAAGTGGCAGGACCAAGAGCAATTTCTCAAGGCTGAGAGCAATGATGGGCTGAGAACAATTTGTGGAGCTGAGATTAGTGAGAAAAAATTTGAGAGCTATTAATTTGGCATCTCAGTGACAAATTCCAATCAATGGACCAGATTCCTCTTTCCAAGAACACCAAAATTGACCTTTAAAGAACTTAATTTGGATAAGGGAAAGTGTATTTTTGAAGTCAAGCCTACAAGTACTCAAATTGCCAAAGTCGGCAAAAGGACTAATTGCCCCTCCTCCAAAAATATAAATACAAGTGACCTCAAGCTCATTTGGACATCACATCACAACTTCTCTTCTTCTCTCTGAAATTTGCATGGTTCATAAAGGTTTGAGACAGCTTTCTTTTCAATGTGTGAGGATCCAAGGAGGCATTTTGTGCGTTGACTTTTTGTTGGAAGGTTTGACTTCATCATTTGACTTGCTTTTACTAGGAAAATTCTAATTTCTTAAGGCCGAGTTGACTAGCACAAAAACCGAGGAGATTTAGGTTGTTTGACAGGCATTGACTTCAGACCGCAGAGAAAATTGCAAATTTTGACTGAGTTTAACCAAGCGTTTTTGGATTTTTGTGGGCTGACTTTGACCAACACCTGACATTGCATTTATTGCTAATTTGATTGAGTCGTTTGGAAGGATTGATCATTGACTTTGAGGACTGGTTAGGGCACACTTTGACTGTTGTTGATCGTTAACGAGAATTGTAGAATATGACAGTTGACCAGATTTTACTTTTCTCCATTAGCATTTGGATCTTGGATGGTTGATTTGTTTGATAAGTCAAACCTGGACTCTGACCCTTATTTATGGATTTGGGCTCATTGTACTATCTGCTAAATATTTTATGACAATCTAATAGAAGAATAATTTCAAAGGGCTTCCCCCTTGTGGGGCTTTTCCCTGGTCTTTCACCAAATCAATGTCTCTTGTTGATGTTCTTGATTGGCTCTTATTGTGATTGCATTTACTATTTGCCTTCAATTGTTGTTGATTATTGGAAGAATTAATTGTCGTTGGAAAAAAATTGCTTAATGAAGGATTGAATTGGGCTAAAGTAATTGACATAGCATAGAGCAATGGAAAATTAACATGGTATCAGAGCTAAGGTGAAGCACAAGCCCAAAGGAGACAAGTTAAAGCAATCATCTTTAGAAAAGTTGAAGGATTATGCTTAATCATGTCAAGATGTCTAACTCATTCTTCAAAGACACTGAGAAGCTGGGAGACTCATCAAATTTTGTTGCATGGAAGATTAGGATGGAAATCATATCGGATAACAATGACGTCTTGGAATACATACAAGAAAAAATTCCTAGGCCTCCATAAAATGCTCCCACTGCTGCCAAGAACAAGTAAAATAAAGGTGAGTTAAAAGCAAAGAAAATTATAGTTGATCGTTTACAAGATCATTTAGTTGATTATGTTGGAAATTGAAGAAGTCTAAGGATATGTATGATAAGTTGGTCGGCATGTATGAAGTCAACAACTTCAATGAAATCATCTCCTTGAAAGATCAACTGAAAGATATGAAGATGAATTAAGGAGAATTTGTGCAATCTTGTATCATGAGGATATCTCGTCTTAAAGATCAATTGAAGAGACTTGGGGAAATTGTACCTGACATGGAGTTGGTGTTGGTAACTCTTAGAGATCTCCCTCATATTTGGGAAACCTTCATTACCAGCATAAGCAATAACAACAATTCCTCGACATTTGATGAGTTGGTTGGAAAACTCATTCAAGAAAAATCCAGGATGATTTCAAGAGGTAGCATACAAAAGCATGAAGAAGGAGAGCCCACTGTGTTCGTTGCTCATAACAAGAAAAAATTAAGGAAAAGGAGGTTCATCAAGCTCAAGGAAGCTTTCTCACCGAAATTCTAATAGGAGGAATGGAAGAGAAAAGGAATTGTTGCACATTGAATGCTACAATTGTCACAAGAGAGGTCACTATGCTCGAGATTTCCCTAAGAAGAATAATGCTCCTAGGTACAACACTAGAAGCAACAATATCATGTTCAACAATCAAAGAGGGAGAGATGATCGAAGGAATGATCGTAATGGAAGAGATGGAAGAAGAAGAAGAGATGCTCTGAATGATCGTGAAGAAGACCACCATCCTCAAAAGATATCAAGAAATTCTAGGTATGAAAGTAATATTGCTATTGGTCAATCTGAATATATCCTTATTTTCGCTCTTTCTAGTTCCTCTCCCCCATATACTAGGGATAGTTGGTTGGTTGATAGGGGGGCATCTCATCATTTCTCTAGTTATAACGAGGTTCTCTCTAATTTGGAAGAGAGGGAGTCAAATTTGAAGATTATTCTTGGAGACAACTCCACTCATCCTGTTAAGGGATTTGGTTTTGTTAAATTGCATTTGGACTCTAATCTGTTTTGCTCCATGATGTAATGTATGTGTCGGGTTTGAAGAAGAATTTAGTATCTATATCTTATTTAAAGGACAAAGGAATGAGAGTTGATTTCATCAAAGGAAAACTACTTACCTAGCCTATGGGATCCCCTATGACAGAATCCTTCACATTGGGATCTAGATTTGAAGGACTCTATAGAGTCACTGGAAGATCCCTTCTACCAATGGTCCATGACACTAATCATTAAAGCAAGTTGTGGCACTGAAGATTGGCACATCTACATTATGAAGCTCTTCCGAAGTTGAAGAAGTTGGTCTTTGGGATCCCTAGTGTTTAAGCTCAAATGATGGAGTATGTCCAAGATGTGTCAATTGAAAGAAGACAAGGGGACCATTTCCCTCTAGCAAGAATAAGACTAATGACATCCTCCAACTCATTCATTCTTACATATGTGGACAATGCCTGTACATTCTCTTGGTGGCCATCTCTACTACATAACCTTCATCAATGATTTCTCAAGGAAGACATGGACATATTACTTGAAGCAAAAGGATGAGGCCTTCGATATGTTCAAGGACTTCAAGGCTTTGATGGAAAATCAAACAAGGGTGAAAATTAAGATCTTCGAGTCTGACAATGGTGGAGAGTATATTTCAAATGAGTTCATAGAATTTTGCAAAAATGAAGGTATCAATAAGGAAATTATTGTGCCCTATAATCCCGAACAAAATGGAGTGTCTGAGAGAAAGAACAGGTCTATTGTGGGTTGCCCGAGCCATGCTCCAATATCAAAAGTTGTCGAAATTTCTTTGGGGTGAAGCAACGAATACAACTGTATTTGTTCAAAACAGGGTTCCTCATCAATCACTGGACAATAAGACTCCCGAAGAAGTATTCACAAGCGTCATGCCTGACATTGGTCATCTCTGGATATTTGGTTTCCTTGTATATTTCCATGTGTCGAAAGACAAAAGAAACATGTTGGAAGCCTCTAGAAGAAAAGGTGTGTTTGTTGGGTATTGTGAAGATTCCAAAGCATTTAGAATATATATTTTTTGTCAAATGAAGGTTGTAATTAGCAAGGATGTAACATTCAATGAAGATGTTTCCCTTGGAAAAGCAAGGGACCTCCCTCCGCCTCCTCCGAAGAAGAAGGAAAGTGATGATATAGATATTCTAGAAGGTTCTTCCATACTGAAATCCAAGAGAGACATTGTTGATGATCCCATGGAGCTCATGGACCCCTTAGATCCTCCTCCATGTGATCCTCTTGCCAGGAAGAGGCCACTTTGGCTTCATGACACAATACAAGATGTTGAGAAACACATTCTCGCCATAGGGACCTTTAGAGAAAGAAAAATGCCATGCAAGTATCAAGGATATGTTGTAGTGATGAGTAATATGATTCAAGTCGAGCCTCACACCTTTGAAGAAGGCATAAAAGAACAAGCCTAAAAGGTTTCTATGGTTGAAGAATACGAATCAATTATAAAGAATGATGTATGGGATGTCATTCCGAGACCGAAGGGGAAATCTGTCGTGGCTTCAAAATGGTTATTCAAGATCAAGCATGCACCCGATGGAAGCATTGAGAAATATAAGGTGAGGTTCATGGCAAGAGGATTCTCCCAAAAAGAGGGAGAAGATTATGATGATATCTTTTCTCCTATGGCCCAATATACCACCTATGTTCAATAGTTTCCCTTGTTACAAGTTCAGGATGGACCCTTCATCAGATGGATGTGAAGACATCATTCCTCCATGGCATGCTATAGGAAGAAGTTTACGTTGAGTAGCCACAAGGATTTGAAGTGGAGGACAGAAAGACTCGTGTTTGCAGGTTGAAGGCATTATATGGCTTGAAGCAAGCCCCCAAAGCATGGTACGCTCACATATATAGTTACATGGTGAAGCTTAGATTCACAATAAGCAGCCTCAATCCCAACCTCTACTTCAAGGTGGTCCAAGGTATGCCCTTGATTTTGGTTTTATGTGTTGATGATCTATTTTTAACAATTAGTGAACCCCTAATGGTCGAGTGTAAGAGGGAGTTGGCCTTTGAATTCAAGAAGGACCTTGGACTCAAGCACTACTGCCTAGGCCTTGATGTGTGGCAAAGGCCTAGGGATATTTTCCTTTCACAGGGAAAATATGCCATGAAGTTGTTGGAAAGATTTGGAATGACAAAATGCAAGTCCCTGCCCACACTAATGGAAATGAATTTCAAGAATTTACGTGGAGAAGTTGTAGGACCCAATTTGGTGGATCCATCCGAGTATAGACAGTTGATTGGGGCTCTAATGTTCTTAGTGAACACTAGTTCAAACAAATGCTTTGCAATGAACACATTGAGTCAATCTATGATTGATCCCCTCCATACACATTGGGTTGTTGCGAAACACATTTTGAGATACTTGCATGGGACGATTACATTTGGTCTAAGATATTTTGTCGTAGATGTTCAACTCCATAGATATATTGATGTTGACTGGGCAAGAAACGATGTTGATGGGAAGAGCACTTCTGGGTGTTGTTTTAGGCTTGATCTTCCATGATATCTTAGATGAGCAGGAAACATAAATTTGTATCTTTGAGTACCACCGAGGCAGAGTATATTGTCCATGGCTAGTTCTGAGGCAGTTTGATTGAGAAAGCTCTTCGAAGAACTATTTGAGTAGGTCTTGGACACTAAAGTGATATATTGAGACAAAAAAAGTGGGATCGGATTGGCAGAGAATCTTGTATTTCATGACAAGTCCAAGTACATAGAGATCAGGTACCATTACATTCGAGGCATGGTGCAAAGAGGAGTCGTTAGACTCCATCACATATCGATAGAAGACCAAATAGTTGATATTCTCACCAAGGCTTTACCTAAAGGGAAGTTCTTCGTCTTCCGAGAGAAACTTGGACTGATGGATGTGACCACTCTGGATAAGGGGCTTCGCTGATCGAGAACATTGAGCATAGCTCTTCCCCCTTGGTTGAGCTCCCAAGGTGGGAATGAGACATTGAGACGTTGAGGGCTCATGGGGTTGAGGGATCTCTGGACAATAGGTGTGTGTGATCCCTACTCTTGCGGTAGGTCAAATATCTCCCCTATTGTCACCCATATGGTGTGCGTGATCCTTGTCCACTTTGACAAGTTGGGTATCTCCCCTTACCTTGGTATGGCAGAGTATACCCCAGTTGGCATCATACCCACAAGTCAGGCTTGTTGAGATTGTCCCTCCCTGTCTGGCCAATGGGTTAAGGAGGCTTCGGGGTGTGTGATCCTTACCTTGGGTAAGTCGGGTATCTCGCCCAAGCTCGGATTACGACACATATGTTCTACCACATGACTCTTGAGGGTCATTGTTGGGAAGATCGGTAGGCAATAGGATGGATGTGATCCTTACCTCTTATATAGCAAGTGGTACTCTCCCATTGATTGCATAATGGGATGGTTGTGATCCTTGCTTGGTAAGTTGTATCTCACCTATTTCTTGGCATAGAGAGTGGTAGTTGAAGCTCCCTTATGATTCTTCTTCCTTAGATTCGAAAATGATTCATGGATAGATTCAAGTAAATATGAGACATGATTTGATGACAAGATACTTGCGATGATCACATGATGCAGTTGGAATTTTTCCCTACTTGAGCAGGAGTGTTAATTTGGCAGCTAAGTGACAAATTATAGTCCCTAAACTAGATTCCTCTTTCCAAGAGGACCAAAATTGACCTTTGAAGCACTAAATTTGGATAAGAAGAAGTGTTTTTTTTAAGTCAAGCCCACAGGTACTCAAATTATTGAGGTCAGCCTAAAGACTAATTGCCCTTCCTCCAATGCATATAAATACAAGTCACCTCAAGCTCATTTGGATATCACATCACAACTTCTCTTCTTCTCTCTAAAATTTGGATGGTTCGTACAGGTTTGAGGCAGCTTTCCTTTCACATGTGTGAGGGTCCAAGGAGGCATTTTCTGCATTGACTTTTTGTTGGAAGGTTTGACTTCAGTTTGACAGAGTTTCACTTCATCATTTGACTTGCTTTGACTAGGAAAATTCTGATTTCTTGAGGTTGAGTTGACTGGAACAAAAACCAAGGAGATCTGGGTTGTTTGACTAGCATTGACTTTAGGGTTGATTGCATGTTTGACCGCAAAGAAAATTACATATTTTGACTAAGTTTGACTAGGTGTTTTTGGATTGTTTGGGGCTGACCTTGACCAACACTTAAGGCTGCATTTATTGCTAATTTTACCGTGTTGTTTGGAAGGGTTGACTGTTGACTTTGAGGATTGGTTAGGGCACACTTTGAACATTGTTGACCATTGACTAGAATTGTAGAATATAACAATTGACCAAATTTGAAGTTTCTTCATTAACATTTGGATCTTCGATGGTTGATTTGTTGCATAAGTCAAACCTTGACTTTGACTCTTATCTATGGATTTGGGCTCATTGTACTCTTTGTTGAACATTTTATTACAATCTCATAAAGAAATTTTTCAAAGGGTTTTCCCCCTTGTGGGGTATTTCCTTGGTCCTTGACCTAATCAGTGTCATTTGTTGATGTTCGTGACTGTTTATTATTGCCATTGCAACTATTGTTCTGTCTTCAATTACCACTGATTATTGGAAGAATTAAATGTTACTGAAAAAGATTGCTTAATGAAGGATTTAATTGGGCTAAAGCAATTGACATAGCATAGAGCATTGGAAAATTAACAAGAGCTTTCTTAGAGGCTATTTGTTCTATTTAGTGCAACACATTGAATTGTAAGAGATTTATTTGCTCAAATAATAATCAATAAGAAGACCACAACAAAGAAAGAAGCTTTCAAATTTGGGCTTCCTGGGTAAAACACAGGTGTCATTCCAAGTTAAACTTGCTTTCAGCTTTCAGTTGCCTTGATTTTCCAGTAAATTTAGCTAAGTAGTTGCATAGTTTCAAGAAAATTAACATGGTATCAGAGCCAAGCTCTGTATAAAAACCAGCACCAGGATTATTCAAACGGTGAAGAGCATAGTTCAGTTAATACGCTTGCACTAGACATTGAAGAGCGTATTTTGGGTACCAGTATGTCATTCCAAGGACTAAGGGCAAATAATTGTTGAGAGGGAGCCGCTAATTTTTTCTCATGGAGGGAAAGGATTTCAGTGGTGTTGGAAGATAATGAGGTGCTAGAATTTGCGAAGAACCCAACCCCACCTACAAATGCACAACAGTTGATCTAGCATAACAAGAATGACACCAAGGACAAGAGGGTCATTCTTGAGGGGATCAAAGACCACATTATCCATCACCTCCATGGGAAGAAGATAGCATATAAGATGTGGACAACCATCTTAGCTTTGTATTAGGGGTCCAGTGATGCTAGGAAACTTTCCTTGAAGGACAAATTAATAAATATTTGGATGAGTACAGGAGCCCATCATTGCATACCTCTCCAAGTTCACCCACATTCGAAATGAGCTAGCTGGAGTGAGCGAGATTATAGCAGACAAAGACCTTGTGAGTCTTATGCTACAGGGACTTCATAAGTCTTGGGAGAATTTCCAGGATGCAGTCAATGACAGAGAGAATCTTCTCAACTTGGAAAGGTTGTGGAAAGACAGCGCCCAAGAAGATATTCAGAGGGGGACGAGAGTTGCAGTTTTAGTGAAGATAAAGGACGAGGAGAACTTTTCCTTGGCTAGCAAAGGAAGCAAAGCCAAGGGCAAGAAGAGGCAAGGCAAGGTCGAGTCTAGTAAGAAGGGCGAGAAGAAGAAGAAATATCCGAGCAAAATCAAATGCTTTTCTTGCCACTAGTTCGAACAAGCAGTTTCACATTGAGCTAGGAGATGATGGCACGTACTTAACTAAGGGCATGGGTATTGTCAGTTTTGAGAGACACCTCAGGCATACAAGGTGTAAGTACCATCACTTAGGAAGACAGTTATGAAGCGAGATGTGAGGTATGCGAAGTACGAAGCTCTGAGGGAGTCCTTGGAGCTAGAGCAGGTTGGAGTACCTAAGGAGGAGCTTCTCGCTCCCAAGCAGGAGCCTCAGCCACTACCATAGACTGAGTCTTAGCCAAGTGGCAAGCAAGTCGTATAGCAGGATGACAAGGACTCATTGCAGGATGAGGAGGAGAGACCAGGACGAGTGGTGGCAGTGAGTCAACCAGTGACTCTCAACATAGGGAGGAAGAGATTCAAATGGGAAGAGAGGTTGATTCAAGAGGCCCGGGAGCAAGTTGAGACTCCCAGCTCTACATTCAAGCAAAGAACAGAGAAAGCAGCGATAGAGGTACAATGGGTACATGGCATTGATGACTGAGTTGTTAGAATCAAAGCCTTCTTGTTACGAGGAGGTAGCCTCTCAACAAGTTTGGTGGGATGCCTTGGTGGAGGAACATTCCTCCATCATGAAGAATGATGTCTAGGAGATAGTACCACGTTTAGAAGGCAAATCAGTGGAAGCCTCACGTTGGATGTACAAGGTGAAGCATGGAGCAAATGGGAGTGTGGAGAAGTACAAGGCCAAGTTTGTCACTAAGGGCTTCTCACCAGTTGAGAGAATTGACTATGAGGAGGTGTTTGCTCTAGTGGCTTGTCATTCATCCATCAGGACGATTCTAGCACTTGCAATTCAGATAGGGTGGAATATCCACCAAATGGACGTGAAGGCAGCATTCCTCAATGGGGTGGTTGAGGAAGAGATTTATATGGAGCATCTAGAAGGGTTTGAGACTTTCAGCAAAGACACTCATGTTTGTTTGCTAAAGAGAGCTCTTTACAAGCTCAAGCAAGCACCGACGGCTTGGTACACTCGCATTGACAACTATCTTCAGGGATTGGGCTTCACTAAGAGTGAGGTGGATGTCAACTTGTACTACATCACAATTAAAGGGCTTCTGCTCATTCTAATGCTTTATGCTGACGATATTATCTTGACCGGAGCGGCCAACTTGATTCGAGATTGCAAGGTAGATCTTGCAAGAGAGTTTGGGATGAAGTACATAGGATTTATGCACTATTTCCTTGGGCTAGATGCATGGCAAGGTTATTGGGAAATTTTCTTGGGGCAAGGGAAGTACACTACAGAGATCCTCAAGAGGTTTCATATGCAATATTGCAAGCCCATGACAATACCTCTAGTCACAAACTAGAGGAAGTTGGACGCTAGCATAATAGAGAGAGTAGATGCCACGTTGTATAGTCAACTCATTACGTCGTTTATGTACTTATTCAACACAACCTAACACATGTCTTGGAGTGAACCAGTTGAGCCGGTCCATGATGGATCCCATCAAAGTTCACTAGGTTGCTACCAAGCATGTCTTGATGCATCTCAAAGACACGGAAGATTATGGGTTGTGGTACAAACAGGTTAATGGAGTGAGGCTTGAGGACTTCACAAACGCAGATTGGGCAAGGAGCTCTACAAATTGCAAGAGTACTTCAGGTTGTGTCTTCAGCATTGGGTCAGCAAATGTTTCCTGGCTCAACAAGAAGCAAAGATCAGTTTCACTCAGCGCAACAGAGTATCGAATTTATGGCTGCCAGCTTGGCAGCATGTGAAGGCATCTAGATGAAGAAGTTGCTTGTGGGTCTTTTTAGGCAGGAGATGGAGCCCACGGTGATTCATTGTGACAACCAAAGTTGCATTAAGCCCTCTAAGAATCTAGTGTTTCATGACCGCTCCAAGCACATCAATATAGTAGCATCATCTCAAGGATTGTGTGCAGGAAGGCATAATAAAGCTATAGTACATTCCCACATATGAGCAGGTTGCAGATATCTTGACGAAGGCCTTAGTCAAAGGCAAGTTCTGTTTTTTAGACATAAGTTGGCAGATGTACATAATCCCTTCATCTCTAAGAGGGAGTGTTGAAAATGTAGCAATGTAAGGTCTTTTGGCTAGTGCCTTAGCTAATGAAGACATTGATCTGTCTTTCTCTAGCTTAGATGCAAGATCATGAGATAGACTTCAGTTGTGACAAGTTGATTTTTGGTTCACTAGAATGGTCATCAATAGACTACATGCATAGTGTTGGAGCTTCAGTTCATTGAATTATTCTTCAGTTAAGCTACATGACGAGTGGGATGAGACAAGTTCAGTTAGGACAAGTTAACACTTCAGAGACAAGTGAAGATGGGACAAATTAAGTCCTAAATTCACAACTAGAGAAAATCAAGGAGTAAATCAAACCAATTAACTAAGAACCAGGCTAGGTGTAACTGGAACTTGCTCAAGTTAACTAGCAAAATAAATTTGTTGCACTAGTGTGAACAACCATTCGAACTTGGCCTCTTGCATGCATCAAAAGTCTATTAAGGCAAAGAAGGATGAAGGCACAAATATTACATGATTCTTTGTTGATGGTACAACACATTGATTGGGGACCAAAGATCAAGAATTCAAAGAGCAAGTTGACACTAGGTTCAGCAGGACACGACTGTGTGAGGGCCAAGATCAAGAGGAAGGACTAAGAGAAATTCCTCAAGGTCAAGAAGGTTGAGAACAATTTGTCGCAATGAGATAAGTGAGAAGAAATTCGAGAGCTTTCTTAGAGGCTATTTGTTGGTTGCAGTAGCAACACACTGAATCGTAAAAGATTTATTTCCTCAAACAAAATCAATAAGAAGACCACACCAAAGAACGGATTTTTTCTCATTTGGGTTTCCTATGTAAAACACAACTGTCGAATTTATGTGTGCCTGTGTTTTTATCTCAAGTATTTTCCATTACATGTTGAATGTTAAGAAACTTTGTATCTTGGTGAAAGTTAAACTTGGTTTCACTTTTCAGTTGCCTTGATTTTTCAGTAAATTCATCTAAGTAGTTGCATAGTTTCAATAAAATTAGCAACCTCGTATAAACAATTGATTAGCTCATTCATGTATCTGATCAACTCCAGTCATGTCATTTGTTTTGTAGTGACCACACTTAATTTATGGTAGAGCCTATGCAAGTGCACTAGGTAGATGCAAAGCATGTTTTGAGATACCTTTGAGGCACAATTAATTATGGGTTGAGGTACACTCAGCAAGATGTAGTGGAGCTAGAGGGGTGCACCAATGCGGATTAAGAAAGAAATATAACTAACAGGAAGAGCACTTCTAGGTGCAGTTTCAATTTGGGATCGGGAGCAAAATCTTAGTATAGTATGAAATAGAGGTCAGTTGCACTGAGGTCTATGGTTGCCAATATGGCGGTATGTAAGGCCATTTTGGCTTTAGAAACTCCTTGTTGGACTTTTTGATCAAGAGTTAGATCCAACTGTCATTTGTTATGATAATCAGAGTTGTATTAAACTCTCTAAGAATCCAATATTCCATGACAAGTCAAGGCATATTGAGATCAAGAACCACTTCATCAGAGATTGTGTGCAGAAGAGGACAGTGAAGTTGCAGTACATTCCTACAAACGAGTAGGTAGCAGACACCTTGACAAAAGCCATGATGCAGGGGCAAATTTGTATTCATTAGGGATAAGTTGGGTATTGTGCAGAACACCTTCCTTACTAAGAGGGAGTTTTGAGATTATAGCTTGGAAAGTGATTCTACATGGATTAGGTGCCATGACATGTAGTGAGTCACCTCAATTATCTCCTACAGCATTTTATTAATGAATTTCCTAAGTCAATACTTTAGACTGAAATTTAATTTAACTGTTGGGTACCTTTTTATAAAAGGGAAAATGAGTCAATGACAGATAACATCATAGTCATTGATCTCAATAAAAGTGTGATCTAATCTCAATCGTTGAGATTAGAAATTTTGCTTTAAGATTAGGGTTTGTTCTTTTTAATAGGAGTTTCGAGCCAAAGGAGATATACGTTTTGATCCGGCACAAGTTGGGATTTAGTGGAGCATGGTATTTGGCAGTGAGAATGAGAAAAGGCTAAATCAAGCTAGCTAGAGCGAGATCAGGGCAAACGAGATCAGCATAGAGGTCGATTTTTCTCTTTGGCTAACAGGAAATGTTTCTTTGTACGCATAAGTTTTTTATTGGGTCGCGCGTGTGGATCATACAAGAGCCAAGTGGAAGAGAAAGGGCGGAGATCTTTTGTTGGGTATTTGTCGAAGAAAATTCCTATGTAATTGTTGTAAGAAAATATTTCTTCTGAAGTTTTATAAGAAGCCCATCGTTTGTTAGTTTACCCCACACTGGGGTTTCCAAGGTATATATGTGTTATTGTCTATTAAATGTGATTGAATTTTAGTATTTTTTCTTATGTTGTTTATTTGGTTAAAAACCCATTATTTTTATTGTTACAAATCATATTAGAAAGCCTTATTTGTTTCAAATCTGTGATTCTCTATTGAGATAGTAAATTCGTAACTGAGTTTAAAGAAATTAAGACTAATACATATTAAACACTAGGAGAGCATCTTCATGGATTTCATAAGTGAAGTTGCAGTACATTCCCACAAACGATTAGGTAGCAGACACCTTGACAAAAGCCATGATGCAGGGGCAAATTTGTATTCATTAGGGATAAGTTGGGTATTGTGCAGAACACCTTCCTTACTAAGAGGGAGTTTTGAGATTATAGCTTGGAAAGTGATTCTACATGGATCAGGTGCCATGACATGTAGTGAGTCACCTCAATTATCTCCTACGGCATTTTATTAATGAATTTCCTAAGTCAATACTTTAGACTGAAATTTAATTTAACTGTTGGGTACCTTTTTATAAAAGGGAAAATGAGTCAATGACAGATAACATCATAGTCATTGATCTCAATAAAAGTGTGACCTATCTCAATCGTTGAGATTAGAAATTTTGCTTAAGATTAGGGTTTGTTCTTTTTAATAGGAGTTTCGAGCCAAAGGAGATATACGTTTTGATCCGGCACAAGTTGGGATTTAGTGGAGCATGGTATTTGGCAGTGAGAATGAGAAAAGGCTAAATCAAGCTAGCTAGAGCGAGATCAGGGCAAACGAGATTAGCATAGAGGTCGATTTTTCTCTTTGGCTAACAGGAAATGTTTCTTTGTACGCATAAGTTTTTTGTTGGGTTGCGCGTGTGGATCATACAAGAGCCAAGTGGGAGAGAAAGGGCAGAGATCTTTTGTTGGGTATTTGTCGAAGAAAATTCCTATGTAATTGTTGTAAGAAAATATTTCTTCTGAAGTTTTATAAGAAGCCCATCGTTTGTTAGTTTACCCCACACTGGGGTTTCCAAGGTATATATGTGTTATTGTCTATTAAATGTGATTGAATTTCAGTATTTTTTCTTACGTTGTTTATTTGGTTAAAAACCCAAAATATTTATTGTTACAAATCATATTAGAAAGCCTTATTTGTTTCAAATCTGTGATTATCTGTTGAGATAGTAAATTCGTAACTGAGTTTAAAGAAATTAAGACTTATACATATTAAACACTAGGAGAGCATCTTCATGGATTTCATAAGTGTTTTTCCAAGAACAAGAAATGGACATGACTATTTGTTTGTGGTGGTTGACAAGTTTAGCAAGTAGTCCATTTGCATGCCTCATAAGAGGACCATCAAGGGAAAAGATGCAACAAACGTGTTATTTGAAAAGGTCTAACTGCACTTTGTGTTCACTTTTAGTGTTACTCTAAAAATGTTTACACTATGCTTAGAATGCTTCACAAGATTTGGGGTATATGGTATATGTTCAGGCCCTTGATGGTCTAAGATGGATTACCACAAGAGATATCCCTTGATGGATTCACATAGTTAACATAGCTTGCTCAATGGATGTTTTACCATAGATGATTGTTTTCTTAGTGTTCTTCCCTTGGGCATTGTAGTTCTATTAACATTTGGATGAACCCCGTTCATTAGGGCCCTAATGAAGGATCCACACTTGCTTGGAGAGTGCCCTACATGGGATGAGGAGCATCATGCACTTGGAGGAGGGCATCAAGCCTTAGTGGGCATGTGATAGCTTGGATTCCTATTTTAAGGATTGGAGATTGCTCCAAGATGCCTAAGGCTTTGATAGTACTCTCATTTGGCCAGTTGACCCAATGAATTACAATGCTAGGAAGATTGATGGAGACCACTGAGACTTTGATGGTGGGATGTGCACTTGTCTTGCATAGCTACATGACCTTGGAGCCATTATTGTGCACAATATCACCTTGGAGCATGCCATATGTAGTTTAAAGTGTAAGCATCTCACTTGTGTTGCCTTACAATTACTCATTGTAGGTTGCTTACAAGGGTTAAGGTACATATTGTATTGTAGGCCTCCATTACTTCTAATATAAATAGAGGAAGGAGAAAGCATTTCCATTTATATATGTTCATTCACTCACTTGTACTCATATTTGGGATGAGATGTAATCTCTCTCTCTCCCTCTCTCTCTCTCTCTCTCTCTCTCTCTCTCCCCAAAGTCTTCACATGTGTTTGATATCTCCCTCTCTTGAGTCCTTATGGTCTCCTAGTCTTATTAAAGTATCTTGGACCATCTTGGAGGTATAGCATTAGATTGTTCCTTGGATATTGGAGATTAGGGTTTTGTGATAAAACACTAGGATGGAATTGCCAAAAAGAAGAGGAAAGGACATCTTACCTTAGATGATGTGTTGGAGTGCTTCTTGAATATTGGATCTTCTTTTCTTTCTTTCTTTTTGTGTCTAGAGGAATCGTAACTAGGCCAAGCTTGTATTGGCATGACAAAGGGTTGATTTTGACCGCTACCACTATAACCTCTAGGTGCACCACATGCCTCCCCAAGAACAGAACAGGCTAGGCAAGGTGGAACCATTGATGTCGTAAGTGTCTTAACAATACACTTTATCGCCAACTAATCTACACCCCTAGGAGCTTCCTAAATTGAAGGAGATGGAGGTGGGCTTCAATCCACTTATGTGTGCATGGGTCATGAAATCATTTAATATAATCTATCTGAGTGCAACCACACATTTCACCACTACCTCAAGGTGCCCCCATGGCTTCAAGCTAGGCCCTAGTGGGAATTAAACCTTGCCCAACAATGAAAAACTCCTTGCTTTCCACTATTGGATCCAACCCCTTTATATGAATATTGGATCTTTTTAGTTGTTAGGGTTTTATCGGTTTATTGTATCTAGGGTTTGGGAATCTAGGAGGGATTTGTACTAGCCTTAAGAGAATGATATGATATGTACATGTACTTCATCTTGAGCATATTGATGAAGTTTACAATTGTCCAAAACGTGTGCAATTTCCATGTGTTATTTGCAGCTATATATGTTATTTATGTATTGTTATCTACAACCATATATGTCATGTTGATTTAACATCAGTGAAAGGACAATCGTTAAGAGATTTGTCATCTAAGTGAAGAATATAAGGTGTTGATTTCATTGATGCCATATTGTTGTTGTTCTTTTGTTATTATTGCCATAAAATAGTATTTTTCACATATGGTATTGGCTTATAAGTTGCCCTAAAAGGGTTGAAACTTATCCCTTTAGTTTGGTATTTTTTTTCTCCTAGAATCGCTGAGAAATTTGGGTTTTTTGGAAGTGAAAGATTGTACTCTTTCCAATGATGTTTTATACATTGTCTTACAACAAGCCTATGACAAAAAAATTCACATGGAAAGATCCAAAAAAACCTTCTACGTTGAAAGTGAAATTTATATTTTTTTCTAAGAAATTTTCCCACTTTCAAATACCAAGGAGCATCATCTCAAATAGAGATAATAGAGTTCTCAAATCCTTTTGGACTACAATTTGCAAGAAGATAGACACCAAGTTGAAATGATCCACAAATTTCCATCCACATATAAATGAGGAGACAAAAGTAGTGAACAAAACATCAGTTTAGCATTTGAGGGGTTATAATCAAAAGCAACCAAGGACCTGGAACAAAAAAGTGATTTATATTCAATGCTTTGATAACAAAGTGGTCCATACTTCGACCAATAATTCTTTCCCTTAGATGTTGTATATGGATGCTAAGGAGTGTGAGAAGCATTAAAGGATGAAAATTTGTTTGATAAGATCAAGTAGATCCATTTGCAAATATAAGAGATGTTAGCTCTCAAAAATTTTCTCTTGGTTGTAGGAGAGAAGTTTCCAAGGTAACCTTTTCAATCCAACTTATAGGTTGAAGGTTATCCCCTTCAATCCAGAGAGGGCTCTCTCTGACGTTTACATTGTGGCTAGATCTTTAGATAGACTGTGTTGATGTAGGGTTTGGTTGGGCCTGAAATCAATAGCTCATTGGGTGATGGAGTCAAATAGCTAGGGTTTAGATAGGTTTACCAAGATAACTGGTTGTCTGATCAAGACTGATAAAGGCGAGGTGGATAGTAGATCCTAGACCTTTGCCATTTGTTGTAGATGGATGAAGAAAAAGAAGAACAGTCCACTATAATAAGACATATACGGTGAATCCTATGGTAGCTTTAGAGGATCAAAATGGTAACCTTTGAAAAAATTAACTTAGAGCATCAACACAGAGATGAATTCTGAATCAATTAAACTTTTACAAACATTCAGAAAGAATACATTCATGAGATTATAGAAGAGAAATTGAAAAAACATAGAGAGAGTACATACTAGAACCTATTATTGCGTGGATCTTTATATCACTACTCTAAATCTCCTAATCTTGGCAAATGAAATGAATAAAGCATTCAAAAAACATAGATAGTGACTATATATTTTCAGAAAAAACCAACCCTTTCTCCATATTTTTCATGTAATATATAGGAAAATACAATAGAGATTTAGATCCACAATTTGTGGAAAGTATTAATTACAATAACCATTAAGATCCAAAAGAAATGGATCTGAAAACCCATCTTTAGTTTTCTCTCTAAGTCGATTTTGGTGAGGTGGCCTTCAACTATTGATATGGCATTTTTATAGGAAACAGAATTTCAAAAAATCTGGAAAATTCCTAAAAATAGGGTCCAAAGGTGCATTCAAATCTTCCAAACCATGACACCTGTTAGAAAACGAAGAGAGTTGTTTTTTAATTGATCCATTAGCTCCAAAAACCTCTTGTGGTTTTACCAAATTCATCTCCATATGTTTGGAAGCTGCTTTTGAAAACAATGGCTAAAACACAAAAATACAGAATTACAAAATTTGTAAACTGGGCCTCAATCATTCCTTTGTAGTTTCTAAACCATGAGGTCTGGGTGAAATATGTAAGAGGATTTTTGAAAGCAACCGGTTCACAACAAAAACCTCATGTGGTTTTTTAAAATTCATTACCAGCTGGGTGGGATCTTTGTTTGAACATAGCAACTAAAACAAGAAAAACAGAGTGTTGGTAAACATATTACTTCAAGGTTATTTTTCCTTATGTTGACTTGTATTCTTTGCACTTCCTCAGCCATAAAAACCTCTTATATATGACCACAGTATATAAAAAAAATATTTACTGCTTAAACATTGAACTAAGTAGGCCAAACTGTTGAGGGACCATTAGGGTTTGTGTAATACTCTGCCCCATGAAGTAAATTGATCATTTCTCTGTCTTCTACAACTTGAGCAAGGATATCTAGCTTGTTTTGACTCCTTGTCATCCTTCTAGTGAGTTTTTGTGGACTTTTGTCAACTTTTAACGTTTTTCTTTTATTCTTCTCAACATGATATGCTTTCCTCTATCTTTTTCTATTCTTTGAAGTATGCCCTGCTTTTTCTTCTGCATCAATGATCATTGTTTCCTTCAACATAGGGTTCATATCTCTTTACATGGCCAGACCAACCCATCTTGCAAAGCTCCTAGACCTACAAACACTTTTACTAACCTTGAAATACACTAACTTAAGGCTGCAAGAAAATCAACAATCTTCCAACACATGAAAACTGCAAATCGAGGTTTGCTAGAAAAGTCTATTTTAAGGAAAACAAGGCAAATTTGGGTTTGATCTTAAACGACTCTATTGGGCATAAAAATGTTGGGAAATGAAATATCATGCAGGAGGACCAATGGTTTATAAGTCAACAATTGAGTGCTCAGAAAAATGAGATTGACGAGTCGAAAAGCAAGTTTTAATTTTTTTCAAAATGCCAGACGAACTTTTACTATAGGTCAAAATGTTGCGAGAATTTTTGCATAAACTTAGGGTTAGGTGAAAGAAATTTAATGACACATCTTCCTAGGCTTAGCAAACTTTACAAAGAATACAATACCTCCTTTACAAAATTATGACCTTGCAAATGATGGATTGATATCATTGCCTTGAAATGAAGGTGTAAACCTGATGCTAACAGGAGACATTGAAAAAGTCATGGTAAAAGTACAAGGCTAGACATGATCATTGTGTCTTAGGAAAAGAATCAAGGTGGGAAACATAGCTTGGTTTTTATCCAAGCAAACAAAGAACATAAGATCTCGCCAACAAGATCAAGGATCTTCCATATGGTCATGAAGCATTGGAGAAGGTGAATAATAATGCCAGCGTAATCAATCTACCCCCATATATGTGTAGTTGTGCAACAAAGAATGTAGAAAAAGTTAAAGCTCTATGAACCTTCAACATTGGATTAGGAAATTGATCAAGAAGCTCATGCAAAGTTGACAAAAGATATAGTTTTACAAAAGAAGTCTAGAACAACTAGGTTGGGCGATATGAACTCTGGTAAGTTGGGTTGAAAGAACAACTTCTAGCAAGGTCAAATGGTACTCCAAAGAGATGGTCAAAGAAAATTTTCCTCACCTCCTTCAATAAAATCTTTTGGGGGCCAAAACCCTCCCTAAATGGATCATTATATAATTTGCCACTTGTTTCAATACTTTTGGGGTGGAAAACTAAAATTACTGGCTTGTAAGGCCCATTTTAGGGGCGGGCCCTACTTTGGTGATTTGAGGTCCAAACCTTTCTAGAACATGTTTGAGGCCCCAAATGATCAGTTTTGGAGTCAAAACTTTGAGAACAAAGTTTTGTACCCCTTGATGTTCCTCTACACTTTGAGAACTTTCAAATGATGTGAAGATCACCTCAACTAGAGTTTCTAGCAGGCTATTATGTCGCCTGCAAGTTAACAAAACTTGTTAACCACCCAAAACCAAGTGCATGTCACATCAACTTCCATTACTCACACATCAAGCTAGTCATGTCCGGACTTTCAAAAATATTCCAAAGGGTCCAAAACTCTAGCATTAATTGTAGATTAAGGCATGCAAAATTCACAAGATGATTATCAAATATGTTAAATACCAAGCCACTAGGAATGGAAGGGGGTTCATTCATATTATATTAAGTATTGTTACATAGAAGAGCAAAGCATTGAGAGTGGGATATTGAAACAAAAGAGAGGAAGTAGAAATACTAGCAGCAATGTCCATTGCAACTCCATAGTGAGTGCCCTATGTCCCTTTGTATTTGCATTTCGCAATTAAGAAGAAAAGCACATAGCATAGGCCTCACCTTTCAATAAGGTTTTTTGCATATTGGATTTTCCTAAGGCACATCATGTGCTCATTGTGTGGATGGTGTGCTTGTCCCCATTTCAGTTTTAGTTTATTTAGCATTTCATGGATTAAGCTAGTAACATTAAATCTAGAATCCAAAACATAGTATATTCTGATGTTTCAAAATATGGTAAGATATATTGTGATGAACTATTTCAGTGGAATATCCACTACAGTTTATAAATCAAAAAGGGAAAATGTTGTGGAAAATAGAGAATAGGGCATAGGGAATGTTACCCACCACCTACGGGTAGTATCCATAGGAGAATTTTTTTTCTCTTAGATAGTCTTCAGTCAGTAGCCAATAGCCACCAGATAGCTCAATGTGTCACTATCTCCACCACCTGAGCTAGCCATGTGATCCCTCGCTCATTTGTTATGATCGTATGTTTGAAGGTGGGTCTTCCAACCCTAAAGGTATGGCTTTTCATTGTGTAGTTGGGTACTTTTGGTTACTTATCATGAACACTTTTGGGCATGGATTAGTGGGGGGATTCAACAGAAAGAATGGACTTGGTTTTGTACTCATGTCTCCTCTGTCCAATTTGATGGTTAACCTTGTATCCTAGCCCCGTAGGATCTCCTTTATTGGCTACTAGCTTTAGAGGTGGCACTACATAGGAAACCCTGATTTTGGTTGTTTGGTCCTGCTTCCCGACACCATATACATCACTCCTCTCTGCTCATTATAACCTCATTCACCATCTTTCCCATCGAGGTCCACATTTGTCCATTGGGTCCACAAGGCGTTAGCCTCACCTTCGCCTTATCCACACTTTGGGTCAGGCCTGGAATGATGCCCTAGAGGTTGATGCAACTAAAAGAAAAGAAAAAAAGCATAATTTGGCCACTCTCAACAATAAATGTACCATAAAATGCAAAATATGGTTGGGGCATACAAATTTAGCACATGGGCACAAGCCAAACATGAGCTCTACCCATTTCACCATGGCCATCACCCTGTTCCTAGGGCCCTTCACATTGGCCCCTTACATCACTTAGGAACCCATGATTGTCCCAACCCCTGGTGGGCGATGAACTGCCCCACCTTAAAGGGGTATTCATTGTTATATCCTACACATCATGCACTCATCCCTTGGAGCCTCGAGTAATTACAAAAGAAAAATCTACAAAAGGCAAAAGGCATATGAAGAAGGGGGAAAAACAATGGTCAGGGCAACTTATGTACCATGATTACTCACTCCTACACTCATATACCCAAGTATAGGATTCCCCTACCTTAGCTACCCTTGTTTTGTGGCATTGGCTTGGAGCCTTCCCCTGATGCCCCACTCCATTCCATCATTATTTAACATACCACCTGCCATTTAATGGATGAAGCATGGACATGCCACTTCCTTAGAGGTTGAAACCACCTAATAGGGTCTTGGTTAACCTTCTTCTTGAACTTGGAGACACTTGTACGCTTTAAAGCCCATTATGGAAGGGCATGCCACTATGAAGTGTCCACTTGGTTCCATGATTTGTAAGCTCATTTACTCAATTACACAAATTATTGGTTGTATTGGATGGTGAGCATACGCAATGGATCTTATATAGAATTGCAGATGGATCTTCATCTTAGGTTTGGGATCCCACCATAGCAAAGAGTAGATTGCCACTTCATGGAGCTTCCATTGATTACACGTGCTCCATTTATTTGACGATGATGATGCCCCTAGACCACCTAGCCTAGTCGGTGACACTCCTGCACCACACACTTGGTAGTTGATCTAGGGTCTAGATGAGGACGTGTCACACCATGGGAGACAATGGGAGGGCCTGCATCATTCCTCCAGCCATTACAGGTGGGATACATGCTTATTCAATTCATTTGGAGACCCATGAGGATGTTATTGTGCCCCAATAGCCACTTGGGGCACCACATGTCATCTGCTTGAATATCAACGGGCCACCCCCCCTATCACTATGTTTGGAGTTCATTCATTCATCTTGGCACACATTGGACTCCACTAGGCCTCTTTTATGGTCCTTCAACCTATTTTGCATATCAATTTTCCCTCTTGAGAGGCTTATTGTTTTATTATGGAGCTATCTTGGTGGGCTTGTCACAAAATTATGTTATTTTTGCACATTATTTTATTAGTTGGGGCATTATTATGCCTTATTAGGCAAATTGAACCCCTTAGGGAGGATATACATTGATGTGATGATCATTCCATTTGAGCATCACTTGCATTTTGATCATTGTTTCTTTTGGAAATTTCACTAGCCTTGTTGATGGATGAATTGGTTTCTTAATGAATTTCGATGTTTGGAAGAGCTTAATTCTTGTATTGGAGCTTTGTTTTCTTGCACTTTGATGATTGGAATAATTTCGCTATACTTATGAGTACTCTTTTTCATGTTTTATCTTGTACTTTGTCTCATGTAATGGTCTATGAAATATTTTCGTCCATGAATTTCGTCAAGTTGCCCTAATGTTAATGCGAAGTTGCTAATCTTGTCTTTGTGAGGGATTTGTCATATGATTATTGTGAAGTACAGTGAATTATTGTTCTAGGGGTACAAGAGTTTTCATTATTTTCCTTGATAAGGTATTAATTGCAGTATCAAGAAGTATAAATTCTACTGGTGACCTAGTTGCAACTTCAAGAGCCATACAAAATTAATTGAAGCCTCCTTGGTTAGGAATAAGCCTCTCTAAACATTGATCTCATTAAACTCCACTCTCCCAATAAGTTAGGCATTGGTCTAGTCATACATCAACATCAAAAGAAAACTCTTCTCGCCTCTTCTCCTTTTCTAAGGCCTAACCCTAGTAGGCTTCTTAGGGAATCACACAAAATTGTTTCTAGTCGTCAAAAATCCTTGAAAATTGGTCAAGAACTGCGTTGGCATCTTCTTAAGAGGTCCTCCAAATTTGAGGTTAATCTAACAGTGGAATCTCAAGATATTACAAGCCCTCGCTCAAAGACTGTTTTTCTCCTTAGGTTTCCTTGGGTTAGTACCTTCGTTAGGATCATTGCATTCAAATTTCAAGAGAAATCTAATTCCTTTGATACCCTTCCCATCCCTAACTTGGTCAATTCCATTAGTTTGTTGTTCAACCCCAAACCCTTGACCTTGGGTGGGTCCACTAGGATTTCTTTGTGGTCCCGCAACCTTGTAACTCCAACATCACAAAGATTGCTTAGAAACCCTATTATTCTAGGATTCTTTGGTTTAGGGCACCTTATGAAAATCTCACTACTGAAATCCTATTGCAACAACTGGAATTATTTCTTCCCATTGTAAATTAATTATGTATTTTATTGCTACGACAATAAAAAAATAATCACATTGCAATCTTCATAAAAATAAAAATAAAATATTGCGAAAGATAAATTGGAAACTGAGAAAATATTGGCACACGCACATAAAACATGACAATTATTTTTGGACAAGTCCCCAGAAAACCCCAACTTGGAAAAACTAGTGCAGCAGTTGTGAGTTTTTATTATAAAGTAGCAATGAGAAAATTATGAGTACAACAGGATGCCCAAACAAGCAATCCACTACAGGAAAACTGGCCACATAAATCAGTGAGACAAATTTTGTCTCACCCAGCATTGATCAAGCTTTGAAACTGGCTCTAAATGCGCTCCACGAAACCCTTGCGTCGCGTCAAATTTGCGCAGGCACTTGTACGCTCAACCCGGAACTACCACTGATCAAGTTGTCTTCCTAATCCAACATCTGAGAATTACTCATTGGCCCTTTCTGGAAACTCTCCCAACCTCCAGCAACTGAATCAGCCCTTTGTCTAGCTAAATCGATCTCTACCTTTGAAGCTTCTATGCCAGCTTTACGCAGCCTCACTGAGGAAACTCGACCCTCCTATAGCTGACTCTACGAAACAGGAAAACGTCCTCTGGACTCACTAACTTTGCCCTTCTTTGTCTCTGCTTCCCTACTTTTGCTCGAAGATTAAACCTTGATCAATGGTTGAGATTATTTCATAGTCGATCTGTGTGAGTTTCTGATGATTCACACCTTTCCCAATTAATATTGATTAATTAACCACTTTTCCTAATTTTAGACTAAGAAAATATCTAAAAATAGGCTAATAACCTAATTGAGCCAACTTCTAGGTGGAATTTCCAAAAATGATTTCTGGATTATGGAAAATTTGTGTGTTTTAGCCTCTCCATAAATTTTCGAGACTAGAACACCTATGATGATATAAAAACTAGCACTCCCTCTTAGCGAGCAAGGTGTTCTAGTGTTGAACTACTCTAACACATTGTCTTTGCATCATCTTCCCATACGTTGTTGATGTTTGGCCACTGTGACTACTTGACACTACCCACCAACCACTGCGCAAATCTAATGTTGCATCTATGTTGCTGCTAACACTGCTATATTGCTGCCAACCTTGCATCTGCACTGCAACTCCCTCTCGACCGTTGTTGCTGCTACTGCAGTTATTGCAACTGAAAAATCTCTGAAACGTTGAATCAATTGTGTCTATGTGTTGCATTTGTCTCTTGAGCATCTAACTGCTACTAGCCTCTGCACTGTCCACTAGAGAATCTGTGTTGTTGCTAACTCTGTTATTGAGCCTCTTAGTCTACTAATAACACGCCACTGCACTCCTCAACACCTGACTACTACTAGTCTGCAATTGACACTCTGGAATCTGACTGCATCAACTGGCATTGATCCATCATACTACTGAATATTGTGGGCCTTTGTAGCTACGTAATGGTCCACGAGTAGGACACCTCAACGGACATTGCACAAGATCTGCGTTGATTTGGGACTATAACTCCATATCGCCCCACCTCGCGCTTGGAGTTATTGTTGCTAACATGGCGAAATAGTCCTCCAACCTGGAGGACAACTTGTCTATCTCTGCAGATGTTGTCGCCTGGTCCAGCTTCCCCTGCTTGTCCTTTTTCCTAAGAGAAAACTGAGTACTGTAGTGGCCAAACTCCCCACACCTAAAGCACTTGACCTTAGATAAGTCCTTCTTCTTCTTCTTCTCTTGTCCCTGACTGGGACCCTTTGATGCAAAGGCCACATTCTTCCCTTCCTTTTCACCCTTCGAACCCTTGTCGTTGCTTCCCTTGATAGAGCTCTTTACAAGAGCTTGCCTCATCTCCTCGTGTTGTCGGTTTGACCACATCATGTCCCATCTAGGCAATGTGTCTCAGCCCAAGATACTTTGGACAAAGGCTTGCCACTCCTTTGAGACATTGTTTAGTGCTAAATGCACAAGCTCTATTAGTTGAGGTGCCTCCCCAACAGCTGCAAGCTGACCCCGAATTTCGTAAATCCTAGTAAGGGAGGGATCTATGTCTTCACCCTTCTAGATCCTAATGTTTCTCAGCTTCTCTTGCAAGAACATATTCTGTTGCTCGGAAGGATTTTGATATAGTTGATCGAGAGCATCCCACATCTCTTTGGTCGTATTCTTCGTCGATATACGCAAGACTATACGGCCTCGAACACCATCCAAGATCATTTGTTGCACCTTTGCCATCTCTTTCATGTACTCTCGGAGCTAATCTGCATCTATCTACTGCCATCACATCTTCTGCATAGGTATTCAGGCCAAATTCATCTAGCAAGAAGGACGTCTTGGCCTTCCAGATAACAAAGGTTGAGGCTCCCTCCAACCTATATTAATCTCTAAGCCTAGTTGTGGCCATCTCTGACACTGGAATAGAAATCTCTCTCTTTCCTCTGCTCGATTGTTGAATTTGCTACTCACACTCCCTTCTAGATTGAGAAACTTTGCTTGCAGTTATTGTCAATTGCAACTGTAAAATCAAATTTCTAAACTAGAAACTATCTGAGAGAAATTATCTTTGTGTTTGCACTTCCTCTTCCATCCGATGTTGATTTTGCCATTGAAAATTGTTCCAAAACCTTTTTGCGCCCAAACAAGGAATCCGCTCAAAGACAATACTGAGTTGTTGCTCCCTCTGCCTGCTAGAATCACTTAATTTGGCAAGCCGAAATTTTTTGCAACCCTGCATTGAAAAAATTGAACTGCTCAGCAATTTGCGCTGCCTGATTAGGCACTGCACAGTGCCCAGAAATATCGTTTTGCTGCTCCCTCTGAACAACGAGTTTTCTTTTTCCGCCTATGAGCTTCCCATCTGATCAAACTCACTATGATGCCATGTGAAAATTTCACTACTTAAATCCTATCGCAACAACTAGAATTATTTCTCCTATTTGTAAATTAATTATGTAGTTTATTGCTACGGCAACTATGAAATAATCACACTGCAATTTTCACAACTAAAAATATCGTTGAAGATAAATTGGAAACTGAGAAAATATTGGCACACGCACACATAAAATATGACAGTTATTTTTGGACAAAAGTCCCTGGAAAAAAACCAACTTGGGAAAATCGGTGCAGCAGCTGAGGGTTTTTATTATTAAGAAATAGTGAGAAAATTATGAGTACAATTGGATGCCCAAAGTGGCAATCCACTACAGGAAAACTGGCCACAAAAATTAGTAAGACAAATTTTGTCTCACCCAGCACTGATCCAACTTTGAAACTAGCTCTGAATGGGCTCCACAAAACCCTTGTGTCAGCCTCTACGCAAGCACTTGTACGCTCTACCCGAAACTGCAACTGATCAAGTCGTCTTCCCAATCCAACCTCTAAGAATGACTCATTAGCCCCTTTCAGGAACTCTCCCGGCCTCCAGCAACTGAATCAACCCTTTGTCTGGCTAAATCAAACTTTACCTTTGAAGCTTCTACACTAGCTCTGTGTAGCCTCACTAAGGAAACTCGACCCTCCTATAGCTGACTCTCCAGAACTAGAAAACTTCCTTCGGACTCACTGTCTTTTCCCCTCTCTGTCTTTATTTCCCTACTCTGGATCGAACTCTTCCAGAAACTACTATTTCTCTCTGGAAAATCGAACTGCCCAAGGAAATCAATAAGTGTCACAAGTGTGTTCTTCCATCTACCCATCTTCTTCTTCTTATAATCTCTCGTTGGGACTCTAATGACCAAGATTAAACCTTAATCAATGGCTGAGCTTATTTCTTAGTTGATCTGTGTGAGTTTCTAGATGATTCACACCTTTCTCAATTAATATTGATCAATTAACCACTTTTCCTAAATTTAGACTTACGAAATATTTAAAAATAGGCTAATAATCTAATTGAGACACTTCTAGGTGGAATTTCCATAAACGATTTATGGGTTATGGAGAACTCTTGTGTTTTAGCCTCTCCACAAAGCTTCAAGACTAGAACACCTTTGATGCTACAAAATCTAACATACCTCTTATCAAGACATACTTCTCAACCCTAGACCCAGGTATCCTCTATGCCCTTCCTAGAGAACCATACATCTTGCTTCTAAAGCAAGTAAGCTTATCATCTAAGCCTCTCTTGTGAATAGGCTTTGGAATCACTTTACATCCAATCATTGATCTATCTTTCTTAGTGATTCTCCTCATATCGAGACCCCTCCCATCGGTGAAAGTTCGTAAAGAGCAAGGAGATTTATCTTAGGTGACAATGGGCTATTGCTCCATTGTTGCCATTTGACCTAGTAGTTGCTCTATAGGAACTTCTCCTAGGACCCCTGCTAGTTTGAGTGGTAATAGGGAAACTTAGGACTGACAAGGAAGAGAAAAGCTAGGAAAAGGTTGCAAACAAAAGAATTAACACAAGTATCAAGTCTACAAGCAAAGGAGAGGACACAATGAAGCTTGAGATACGTTGGGAAGATGCAATAGGAGCTTGTGAGGACACCATAAGAAAAAGAAGAGGGTAAGAAGATAGTGGTTACTACACATTAGTGCAACAATTATAACCATTATAACATCAATGTTCATACTAAAATTAAATATTAGGAAGCTACATTCAAAGTTAAATCCACAAAACCACATGGATGTCAAAAGACTTAGTAATAATATCATCCTTTTGTTCATATATGTAGATGATATTATTATTACAACTAGTGAGGAAAAATATATAAAACAAATCAAAACTACAAGCAAAGCTTTTGACATTACTAATTTAGGCCTCCTACACCAATGTTTAGGTGTAGAAGTTTAGCAAACAAGAAGCAACATTTTTGTCTCATAAACAAAATATGACAGGAGTTTGTTGCACAAGTTTACAATGACATATTACAAAATCTCGTCTACACTGGTGGCGAAAGGATTGAAACTTCCAACCAAAATTGACTTGCATACAATTAATGAGTCAATATACAAGCAACTAGTGGGTACCTTGGTATCTCTTACTGCCAATAGACCTTATTTGAGTTTTGTTGTGACCTTCATTTCCAAATTCATAACAGTGCCAAAGGTAGAGCGTTGGAGAACAGCAAAGCGAGTGCTAAGATATGTGAAAGGGGCACTTAATTTAATTTGTATAAATAAAGACCCTAGGTTGTGTGGATGTACGAATTCATATTCAGCAAGTTGTATTGATGACAGAAAAAAACTCATTTATGGATATTTTTTCAGCCTTGGGATAGGTCTAATTACATGGACCAACAAGAAGCAACATGCAATAGCCATTGATAGAAGGAAGACATACAATTACTCCAAAACAAGGAAGACATCAGTAGTAGTCTAGCAAAATCCAACATCCTAAAGTCATCATCACTAGCCAACATCTCTTAGCACCACGTTAAGAATTGTTTAGGACATCATGCAAAGACAATCACATCGCCAACAAGACAAGGATAATTTGGATCAAATCATTGAAAGCATAAGATGGAATCTTCATCCATATCAACTCATCATTCTAGAAACGTCAATCTCGAGAGAAACGTTAACAAAAACCCATAAAGGGCCATCATAAAACTATAAACATGAGAATCTCGCTCACACAACTCAAGAAAATATCTTACAACTAAAGCAACAACCTCAACAAGGTCACCTCCTGCTTACTAAGAGAATATTAAACCAAAAGTATCATCATTGTCAATCCCTACACCTAAAAGAATGCAATGACCCTATCATAGGTACTTAGCATTACACCCATAAACTACAAGCTTGGAATCAATCACTAATTGCACCACCAAAATACAAATGCACAAGATCACCAATAGCATAATATCACACTAGTTATAACATTCATGATCAATCTCTCAAAAAGTGTACAAGATGTACAACCAATATCATCCACAATGTATAATGTCGGTAATAATCACTAAAATTGAGCAAGGACATCATTCTTGTAAAACTTCCAGTCACAACTCAACCAAAAGAAATCAAGCAATAGTCATCAATTGATCCCTCCCAGGCTCTGAAAATCAACAAACAAGCAACTGGTCAAGCATGCCTCTCACAAGATCATGACACTCCATCCACTAGAACTAATCAACCACCCATCACGAGTCCTCCTATGCATCAAACCTATTGAAATATATATCACATACTAGACTTCAATGCAATAAATCCTCCATAAGTCACATGTGAAAACACGCTAGCATTTATTCGCGCAAATCAACTACCTATTGTAGGTCATCCCAGGCATCACACCCACTAAAAATAATTCCATGCTACCCCTCAATGATGTCAATGAAAAGAAACCAGTGACCTATTGCAAGTCCTCCTAAGCATCACTAAAAATAAACTCATACAAGCCATCAAGTGAAGTAGAATAATGGCATAGCACAAGTGAGAAGGGATTTAAATTATTTGATTAAAATTATGAGCACATGGGTCACATCGACCTAAACTAGGGTTTCATCAATATCCTTGGTCATGCTAAATAAAAGTAAGTATGGTTTAAATAATAAAATTTGTGATATGTGGCCACAATGTTTGCAATCATAAATCAAATATCTACGATCAGCCTCAAAAGGAGGATATTTTAAATTCAAACTAACTCTTGTTCAGGGCAGATGTTGTTAAAATTATTTTGAGGGCAGGTCAACCTATTTATGTCCATCACCACCCAAAATCTATTTTTCAAACTCCACTAAGTGCTTGTATTATGGTATTGTAGTTGCCTTTGAATTTGGTCTATGGCTTAGTTCAAGTGGTTTGCAGCTGAGTTAGCTTCACTTGATTCCAAGTGATGAATTTTGTCGAAGGTTTTGTGGTTTAGTTTGGATATTGTTTGATTCGTTGGCAGATTTCGTTGGTCATTGTCTTGATCTATAGACTACTCGTAGCAGATCAAAGAATGGTATTCGACACAACACATCATTGTTTGTCTGTTTGCACGCAATTGGAGGCAACCTGTAAGAACTCCTCATAAGAAATGGTCGTAGAGCATCTCTTGGCTTGTAATTAAGACTTCTAGTGCGATCAAAATCTGAAATCAAGCACGATGGTCACTTGTGACATTTTTTGAGCGCATTTGTGAATGACAAGTTTCGTTGCATTGTTCAGCTTGCGTAAAAGTTTGAGAGTTTTCCATGAGTAATCTCTCTCTGCGGAAGCGTAGATCTGATTGCATAGATTCATTGGTGATCCATTGTCTGGCAACATTGGAATTTGTTTTTCAATGATCCAGTTATTAATCACGATAGCTCAATACACAATCCTCATTCTAGTCTCAATATGGGGTGAAGAGTTGTAATCACTTGGTTCAATCTCTTTTGAACTCGTGCTTATGTAAGTATGCTCATGTATGATCTCCTACGAACTCGCCAAATTGATTATTGTATAGTATCAATGGATCAATATATTGTGTGTGTGCGATGAGCATTGATCGATCTGTGTAATGTTAAATTTGTGGTTGTTTGAGACAGTAACATTGTGTGCGCTCTTGTGAAAAGTCTCCTGCGTATGAAAGATTGACGAGTTGCACATTGGGTAAGGCACTAGTTTGATTAACAAAAAAGATGTGATTACTTGTGGATGGAGAGTACGGTCTGAGCATCACATAGCCAATAGGAGGTAGAGTAATGAGTTATTGATTTGCTAAAGGATTCAATTGCCTTGGCCTGAGTGTGTTTCAGATCCACGTGGATCAGTTATGGTCTAAGTAATCCAAGTTTAAATAGTTTCATGCATGTGGAGGAAGTGACAATGAGCAGATTATGGTCAAAGGTTTCTTAGTGTGTGATTAGAATCAAATATCTATGTGTGAAGTGAATTGAATAATGTGTATAAATGTGCTCTAATGCGTTCGGTCGATCATCAGTTTACAACATTATTGCCATGGATCGAATTCAAGTTGTTGAGGGCATTATTTGTCATGACTGTGAATGGCAGTGTGAATTAGAGCCTGTGACAGAGCATTTTTGTTGTGCACGAAAAGTGTATTTGAGAAAGTTTCCTAAAGGTTATTGTGTTTCATATTTTGCTAATAGTGTTATTGTTGCAGGGGAGGTGGCAGTGAGAATTTATACTATTATGATTTGATCCATTTGATGAGCAAAGTTCATGAGTTGAGATGTTGTCATGTACTATCATGAGAATAATGGATTGCTAGAATCTGAGACGACAATGTTTGTACTATTGTTGTTATGAGTATGCAACTAGGGTTTGATCTCATTGGTGAGCTGATTAAGGTACTATTAATGTATGTATGACATTGATGTTTAGGTTTGTCAGTTGGATATATTGTTGGTCAAAGTTGTTGTTGAGTGTGTATTATGCACAGAGCATGCGAGAGAGATTGCTAGTGTATGCATATTGCTAGGGTTTGGTAATTAGTATGAGTTGCTAAGTTGTTGGGTGATGGCTAGGGTTTGTGCCTGTAGCAGTTAATGTTTCATTGAGCAACATTGATGTGTTGAGCTTCAACCTAGGATTGTTGATCAGTACTAGTGTTTCATAGTGTTATTAGCAGATGATATGTGTTGGGGTTTGCAGTGCTTCTAACTTTCTTATTAAACTAAGGTTATGTTTGTGTTTATATGGCCAGATGTATTGTTGAATCTGATTTGTCCTGATGATGGACCCCCTTTGGGGTTTGAAACGTCGACTCAATGAACAGAAGACTGTGGACAATCCGGATCATACCACTGCAAAAAACTTCCACAAAAGCCTAAAATCTAACAGAATTACATGATCGAATGATTTATGACAGGTTGATGTAGCTTGAGCAGAGGTTTATGAAGCTAGGGTTTGACATCTTGAGTAGAAGCATATATGATTATTGAGCAAAAGCTGTATCACACTTCGTTTGGTATTATTATTGAGCACGAGTGGATCCAGTCTAAAAAATATATGAAATGTGTTTAGTCGTGGTGAGTTGAAGGTTGGAACCTTCAGAGTAAGTGGCAACTTGTTGAGCAAGGTGGCAGGGTGGTACAAGGAGGGAGAGTGAAGTCTCTTTCAAGTTGAAGCCTAAGACCACTTTAGGGTGGCAAGGTCGTGCTAGAGAAGGTTAGTGCCTGCACAGGGCATTGGAGCGCCCTTCAGGTTGGAGCCTGAAAACAAGGGGGTTGGTGTTGAAATTTGGGGCAACTATGGGATAAATTTCCCATAGACCCCAAATGAAGCCCATCTTTCCCACAAGAAGAATTCAAAATTGGATAAGGAAATTATTATTATATTTGGCACTCTCGTTATTAATAATTTGGGTAAGCAATTATGTGGAAAATATATTTAATATTATTATAAGCAAGTTTGAATTCAAATTGGTGTTTTCCCTCCAAAGATTACAAGTCGGCCTCAAGTCGACCGGCCTCAAGGGACATCTCCCTTGGTATGAACGATCAACTATAAAAGGAATTCTATCCTCTGTGAAAATTCCAAATTGGAACCCTATTGCAACAACTGATATTATTTCTCCTAATTGATAATTAATTAACAATTTATTTGCTACAGAAAATATCGAAGAAAAAAATACATTGCAACCTTCACAAATAAAATTCTACAAAAAACTAAAACGCTGGAAACTGAGAAATGATAGCACACATAAAATTAACACTATTATTTTTGGACAAAAGTCCCAAGAAAACCCTAACTTGGGAAAACTAGTGTAGCAGCTGAGGGTTTTATTATTATGCAGCAGCGGAAAATTTTGAGTACAATTGGATGTCGAAATTTGGCAATCTTACAAAGAAAAGTATTGGCAAAAATCTAGTGAGTAATTTTATTCACCCCACAAGGAAACTCCGGGCACAACTCGCCTTCAAAAACTCAGCCCTCTGACCCTCTATGTCAGCCTCTGCGTTGTTATGCACAGTCTACTGGACGTAAAGCCTCTTATTGGTCTCCGATGAAGTCGTTATGCCTTTTGTTGGCTGAAAAGATGCTTCTTCGGCACTCTGGGACTCCTTCCCGACCTCTAGAACTGATGATGTTTCTCCCTCTCAGCAAATCGAACTTGCCTCTAGAATTTGTTGCATTGCCCCTCTGTCGGTTTCTTTATGGCTCTTCTGTCTCTCTACAAATGCACTCACTGGATCTTGAATACTTCCTCCAGCCTCGCTGTCTCTACCCCTCTCACACTACTTCGATCTCTAGCTCTCTCCAGCAACTGACTACTACTACTCTAGAAATCGATCTACAAAGAAATCGAACTGCTTATGTGTCTCAAGTGATTTCTCCATCACCATATCAATCTTCTCTTATAATCCTTTGTTGGAGCACCAATGGCCAAGATTAAAACTTAATCAATCGCTAGGATCATCTCTGGATCGATCCGTGTGAGTTTCTAGGTTATTCTTGCCTTGAGTTAATTAATATTGATTAATTAACCATATTCCCTAAGTTTAGACTTAGGAAATATTTAGAAGTTGGTTAATAATCTAATTAAGTCATTTCTAAGCGGAATTTCCAGAATTGATTTCTGGGTTTTGGAGATCTCATGTTTTCTAGCCTATCCACCAAATTTTGTGGCTAGAACACATCTGATGCTACAAAAACTAACACATTCCTCGTAGTGAGGAATGTGTTCTACTGTTGCACTCTCTACCACAACACCTTGTCTCTGCATCATCTCATGTCATGCTACTGATGTCTGGCCATACTACCCACCAACAATTGTGCAACTTTGATATATGTTGCATCTGCGTTGCTGCTGACACTTCCATACTGCTACCAACACTGCAAATCCCTCTCATCTGTTGTTGTTGCAACTACAACATCTACAACTGAAAAGCACCGAAAATATTGAACCAATTGTGTTCAGTATGATGCATATGTCTCCCAAGTCTCTGGCTGCTACTAGCATTTGCACTGTCACTCAAGGGTTTGCGTTGCTGCTGACTCTGCACTGTACCAACTACAATGTTGTCAACTCTACACTGCGCTCCTCAGCATCTGACTGCTACTAGTTTGCAACTATCACTCTAGTACTAGTTACACCTACTACCATTGATCCATCTTGCTACTAAATGCTATGGGACCCATCGATCTCTGTTGAAGCCGCATGTTGGTCCTGCTTCGCATCCTTGTCATTCTTCCTGCTTCGAGTTCACCAGATCTAAAGCACTTGACCTTTGACATATATTTCTTCTTCTTCCTTTGCTCCCCCCTGCCCCTAACTCGTAACCTTTGATGTGAGGGTCACATTCTCCTCCTCCCTCACCATCTTCGATCCGATGTTGCTGCCACTAATGGAGCTCTTTAACAAAGCTTGTCCCAACTCCTTATGCTACAAATTGGCCCACATTCTATCCTAATCTGGTAGCCTATCTCTGCCCAATATGCTTTGGACAAAGCCCTACCACTCCTCTGAGACATTGTTGAGTGCCAATCGCACTAGCTCCGTGGGTTGAGGCACTACCCCAACAACTAACAACTAGTCTCAGACCTCTTGAATCCTGGTATGGAAGGGATCTATTTCTTCCCCTTTCTGCATCTAGATGAGTCTCAGCTTCTCCTCTAGGTACATCTTCCGCTGCTTGGAAGTACCCTGGTACAATGTGGAGAGATCATCCCACATCTACTTGGTAGTATCTTTGAAACCTATATGTGAAACAACATGATCCTGGACTCCATCTAGGATCAATTATTTCGTCTGTGCCATCTCCTTCTTGTACTCTTTTTCTTGATCTACATCCTGAGGAATTTCCACCACTGCATCAATATAGGCTTTCAAACCATATTCATCTATAAGGAAAACATCCTAGCCTTCTAGATGACATAGTTGGAAGCTCCATCCAGCCTATCCTCATCACGAAGCCTTGCAGTGGCCATCTCAACGAATTGTCGAAAACTTCCTCTTTCCTTTTGCTCAGTTGTTGCTCTGCTATTCGCACTCCCTTCTAGAGCAAGAAAATATGCTCACAACTACTGTCGATCTACAAGGAAAATCGAACTTCTTGATACTAGAAGTTCCCTAAGGAAAATTTGTCCTCTGTGTGTACTCTTATCTCTTCCACCCCGACGCTAGTTCTGCTTCAACGTATTGTTGCAAACCCTTGCATCCAGCTAGAGATCTGCCCAACCAAAGCACTGGGATGCTCCCTTTGCCTCTGGAATCACTCGATCTGGAAGGATTGAATTTTTCTACCACTCACTCAGAAAAAACTAACCTCCTCAAGCAACTTGGTCTCCTCGCAAAAATATTGCATTATCCTTGGGAATTTTGGTTTGCTACCCTTGCTGAGCAACGAAATTCCTTTCCTTCGTTTCTGAGCTCTCTGGTTGATCAACTGCGCTCTGATACCATGTGAAAATTCCAAACTGGAACCCTATTGCAGCAACTAATATTATTTCTCCTAATTGCTAATTAATAAACAATGTATTTGCTACAGCAGATATCGAAATAAATACACTACAACCTTCACAAATAAAATTTTGCGGAAAAATAAAACGTTGGAAACTAAGAAATGCTAGCACACACATAAAATTAACATAATTATTTTTGGACAAAAGTACCTGGAAAAACCTAACTTGGGAAAACTAATGCAGCAGTTGAGGGTTTTATCATTATGCAGCAGTGAGAAAGTTTGAGTACAAATGGATGCCGAAATTTGGCAATCTTACAGAGAAAAATACTGGCAAAAATCTAGTGAGGAATTTTCCTCACCCCACAGGAAAACTCCCAGCAAAACTTGCCTTCAGAGACTTGGCCCTCTGACCCTCTGCGTCAGCCTTTGCGCTGTTATGCGCAGCCTGCTGGACATCAAGCCTCTGACTAGTCTCTAATGAAGTCATGTTGCCTTATGTTGGCTAGAAAGATGATTCTTTGTCTAGGACTCTTCCCGACCTTTAGAACTGAAAACATCTCTCCCTCTCAGCAAATCAAACTTGCCTCTAAAATTTGTTGTGTTTCCCCTGCGTCAGTGTCTCTGTGGCTCTTCTACCTCTCTGTAAATGTACTCATTGGATCTGGAATACTTCCTCCAGACTCACTGTCTCTTCCCCTCTCACACTGCTTCAATCTGCTACTCTGGAAATCGATCTGCTAAGAAATCGAATTGCTCATGTGTCTCAAGTGATTTCTCCACCGCCGCATCGATCTCCTCTTAGTTAGAGCACCAATGGCCAAGATTAAAATTTAATCAATGGCTAGGATCATCTTTGGATCGATCTGTGTGAGTTTCTAGATGATTATCATCTTGACTTAATTAATATTGATTAATTAACCATATTCCCTAAGTTTAGACTTATGAAATTTATAAAAGTTGGTTATTAATCTAATTAAGTCATTTCTAGGCGAAATTTCCATAAACGATTTCTGGGTTTTGGAGATCTCATGTATTCTAGCTTCTCCACCAAATTTTGTGGCTAGAATACATTTGATGCTACAAAAACTAACATCCTCCACCATTTACAAGTGAAATTTGGATCATCACATATTAGTGGCTCCCATATCTTATCTGAGGTTTGCACTAGCTTCTTTGTGGTTCATATAGTCTCTCTGTGGACAAATCGTATGATATTTATTGTGCTCACATGAACAAATCGAATTGTATATCTTCACGGCTCATTGTCTCATTATCTTTGAGGTTCACAATGTGTCTACAGTGGCCCGTATTCCTTGGCTCACAATGTGTCTACAGTGGTTCACATTTCTTGGCTCATAATGTGTCAACAGTGGCTCATTCTCTATTTATTACAGTGGCTTGTTCTCTGTGGCTCACGCTTTACATATTACAATGGCATCGTTATCTCTACAGTGATCGTTATCATTCTACAGTAGGACTCACATTCTCTATGATGGCTCTCTAATATATTTTGTGGCATCGATCTCTATCACAGATGCTCGTATTACAATGAGGCTCGTATTCTCTATGGTGGTTCTTGTAGCTTAGTGATGTCTTGTAGCTCGCATATGTCAACATTGATGTCATGTAGCTCACATATGTCAACAATGATGTCTTGTAGCTCGAATATGTCAACAGCGATGTCTTGTGGCTCGCATACAATTACTAAAGTTTATGACATCAAATTTTGATAGGGATACCTTTGGCTATGTCAGCGATATATGTATGACTATTTTCATGTGGTTGTCATAATAAAATAGGATAAAGCGAACTTTGAAGTGGCAGTAAACTTGACATGACACAATGACCTTGACATGACAGTGACCCAAATGATATGGCAGTGGCCTTATATGGTTGTACAATGATATGACAGTAATGTATGGCTTGATGATGATATCACAGTGATGATGTTTTGTCAGTGCCTCTATTACAAAATGTGTCCATGGTTGGCCCTAGGAGGCCTATTGTGATAGATGATGAAAAATTTGTGTCTCATGATATTGTGTACATTGTATCTCAGTTGAACATTTGAAGAATATTTAGAGAAGAAGATTTTGGGTGGGTTTTCCTCCTTGTGGGGTTTTGCCCTAGCCTCTAACCTAAATCCTAGTGTCTCTATTTGGTATCATTTTCTTCTATTGTTCCTTATTGTCTTGTTGCATTTTTTATGTTATTGTTCTCTCTACATAATTGTTAATGATGATATGATGTTATGGGGTGAATGTAATGTGAAAATGTTGAAAATTTTGAAAAAAAATTGCAATTATCTATAGCAAGGAACAATCTAGCCCTAAAAATTAGCATGGTATCAGAGTTGGGTTGAAGAAAAATCATTTAGATCACCCCCGTGAAAGCACCTATGATGGATCAAGTACGCTGAAAGAGATGAAGATGTCGGATACCTAAAATAATGTTAGGGTTTGAAGGAAACCCTTCGGAGTCCTTTTTTCTTGCAAATAAAGGTTAGGGTTTGAGAGAAACCCTTGGATTTGACCTTGGAAATTGAAAAGTGTTAGAATCTATTTATGATATGATATGGTCAGTAAGAAGCCAATGAGTTATTCTATTATCTTTGACAGATTTGGAGAAACCCTAGGAGAGGGTGTGATGTAGATTAAGTGGTCATTGTATAAATTGAGGTTGGCCGGTAATGAAGGAAATCAAGGATATGGAAATGAGAATAAAGGTGGAGCTCAAGAGGATGCATTTCTTCTGAAGACAACCTTGTCATTTGATTGATGAACAACGATGCCTCATGGCTAGAAGGAGGCAGGGTCAAGAGGGAGTTGATAGCTTCCTAAAATCCTCGTTAAAGATAAGTACCCTCGTGACTTATGTTATTTCTTTATGACACTATTTTTGTTTAGATTTATCAGTTTTTTATTATTGTCTATTCTTCCTACGTTAGTATTTGAATGCTTCCTTCACTAACTTCTTGGATGAAGATGTGATCCATTTTGAGGATCATCAAGATGAAAAGTAATGCAGGAAGAGTTAGCACCAAGAGGGAGATGATGCAGGGAAATGAAGGAGCCACTCTCATATCTAGAGAAGAAAGACAAACCTACCTCATCATCAAGTACACCTTCATTATATTTATTTACTTTGCTAGTATTGCTCTTGCTCTTGTTTAGGGGTCTACAGGTACCTCAAATGGACGTAAGGACCTAATCCTCAATACCAAGATTGAGGAGGATGCAAAAACATCCCATGATTAGAGTGGCACTTGATAAATGGACTAGAGCTCGAACCTTGAAGAAATGATCCCAGTCTCCCAATTTGATATCTATGACTAAAAGAGGCTTCCTGTTTAGAGGGAGTAGGCTATCATGTAACAATGAGATTTTCTGAGATAAGGAAAAGATGAGAAGTACTATGTCATTCATGCAAGGACCATTCTAGATGACAAGATGCAGTAGTGGAAGATGCCTCCATAGTGTTAAATTAATCTGTGGTAAGGAATATGCTCCTAGAGGGAGAGGATTGTAGCTCATGTTGCCAGAGGCACTATTATCATATGTATGTGAAGTTGGCTTCCTTCATGATGTACTTATAGCTACATCAAGAATTTGAGGCACATAAGAAGAGACTCGTGATTTCAAATTGAGGTAAAGTTCCATATGGACTCAAGCAAGTCCCCTCGACCTTACATGCTTGGATTAATGATCATTTGAGGCAGAATCCAACCTCTCTTTAGGGTTGAAGGTATGTCTTTCATATTTGATTTTATATGCTAACAATTTATTCTTGACATGATCGAATCATCTTAGTATTCAGTGCAATAGGGAGTTGACATTCGAGATCAAATCATCAACATCTTGAGATTGGTGATGAGGACTTCATCGTTAAGGGAAGTATGTTGAGACTTGGCATGATGGACTACACTGAAGCAATTGAGAGAGACTCCTCCTTAGATTCAAATTTTATGGATCCCATGATGACCTGGCAATCAGATGAATCCTTACTTTGCACCAAGAACTTTGAGCCAGATACAGCCTCGACATGTATATTGGGTTGTTGTCAAACATGTGTTGAGATATGTACATTGAACTATTAATCATGGACTGAGATACATTGTCGAACTTCATGGATACACCGATGCTAACTCAGGCTTAAAATGTTGTTAATAGGAAGAGCACATTTGGATGCTACTTTATCTTGAGGTATGCCATGATTTTCCTGGATGAACCAAGAACAGAGGTATGTTGCTTCGAGTGCGGCAGAGGCAGAGTACATTGTGACTAGCATGGCTAGCTACAAGGTAGTGTGGTTGAGAAAGCTCTTTGGAGAGTTGCTTGAGTATGTGTTGGACACGAATATGATATCTTGTGACAATAAGAGTGGGATCCAACTTTCAAAGAATCTCGTGTCCCATGACAGAGAACATTGAGATCAGATATCACTATATTTGAGATATGGTGTACAGGGAGCAGTGCGGCTCCAATAATGATTTGTTGTGGAATTGAAGCAGTGACGCTTCAGCAGATGAGCTAGTTGCTGACATTCTCACTAAGCCTTTGTTGAAAGGGAAGTTCTTGGTCTTCAAAGAGCAGCTTGGATGGATGGATGTGACCCTTCTAGGAAGTGGTCAAGGTTGATCGAGAACACTGAGCTATGCTCTTCCCTCGTGTTTGAGCTCCAAGGGAGGAAATGGAGTCGGAGAGCTCCTGGGTTGAGGGAACTCTAGACAATAGGTGTGTGTGATCCTTACCCTTTGCGGTAAGTTGTATCTCTCTTATTGTCATTATAGGGTGCGTGTGGTCCTTGTCATTTATGGCAAGTTAGGTATCTCCCCCTATCAAGTCTGGGACTTGACAGAGTATACCCAGTATGCATCCTACCCACAAGTTGGGCTTGTAGGGATTGTCATTCATCTAACCAATGGGTGAGGAAACTTGGGTGTGTGTGATCCTTACATTCCATGGTGTGTGGTATCTCTCCCAAGTGATAAGATGTAGGTGTTCTACCACTTGATTCTTGGAGATCAAGGTGGGAAGATCAACAAACAATAGGATAGTTGTGATCTTTACCTCTGGTATCCTGCCTATTGTCAAGATGAACGAACAATAGGATAGTTGTGATCCTTACATCTCATGGTAATTAGTATCCTGCCTATTATCATTAGATATAGGGTGGCAAATTAATATCCCTTATGATGATTCTTCTTCCTTAGATCGAGACATCATTGCTCAATTGAGATGAAGGTCATGGAACTTGAGCTGGAGACTAGTAGGGTTTGGACGATCTCTACCCTTGTGGTAAATCAATCTCCCCTACCGCCGGTTGTGGATTATTCTTCTTCTATGAGACAAGATGAGACATGATGTAGCAGACTTGTACATCTGAGATGAGACTTTTGATGCAGATGAAAATTCCTCCCTAACTCAAAGTGAGTGTTGAAATTTGGGGCATCTATGGGGCAAATTTCCCATAGACCCCAAATAAAGCCCATCTTGCCCAACAAGAAGAATTCAAAATTGGATAAGGAAATTATTATTATATCTGGCACTCCCATCATTAATAATTTGGGTAAGCAATTATGTGGAAAATATATTTAATATAATTATAAGCAATTTTGAATTCAAATTTGTGTTTTCCCTCCAAAGATTACAAGTCGGCCTCAAGTCGGCTTGCCCCAAGGGACGTGTCCCTTCATATGAAGGGTCAACTATAAAAGGATGTCTATCCTCCACCATTTATATGTGAAATTTGGATCATCACACATCAATGGCTTGCATATCTTATCTGAGGTTTGCATTAGCTTCTCTAGGGTTTGTATAGTCTCTTTGTAGTTCCTATTTTATGTACTCTCATGAACAAATCGAATGGTATATCCCCATGGCTCATTGGCTCGTTATCTCTAAGGTTTGCAATGTGTCTACAATGGCTCGTTGGCTCGTTATCTCTGAGGTTCACAATGTATCTACAATGGCTCGTTACCTCTGAGGTTCGTAATGTGTCTACAATGGCTCACAATGTGTCTATAGTGGCTCGCATTTATTGGCTCACAATATGTCTATACTGGCTCATTCCCTATATATTACAGTGGATCGTTCTTTGTGGCTCATACTTAACATATTACAGTGGCATCATTATCTCTACAGTGATTGTTATACTCTCTGACATCGCTCTACAGTAGGACTCGCATTCTCTATGATGGCTCCCTATTATACTTGGTGGCATCGCACTCTATCACAGAGGCTCGCATTACAGTGGGGCTTGTATTCTCTATGGTGGTTCTTGTAACTCGCATATGTCAACAGTGATGTCTTGTAGCTTGCATATGTCAACAGTGATGTCCTATAGCTCGCATATGTCAACAGTTATGTCTAGTAGCTCGCATACAATTACTGAAGTTTATGAAAACAAATTTTGCCAGATATACCTTTAGTTATGTTATATATATATATATATATGTTGGTTGTGTTAATTGTAAATGATGTATGACAATGTTCTCATATGGTTGTGATAATAATATAGGATAAAGTGACCTTTGAAATGGTAGTAAACTTGACATGACACAATGACCTTCTATGGTTGTTATAGTGATATGATAGTGATGTATGGCTTGATGATAATATGACAGTGATGATGTTGTGTCAGTGTTTCTGACAAAATGTGTGGTTGTGATAGTGATGTGTATAACAGCGATTGTGGACAGTTATCTCATAAGTATCTGGTATGATCCATGGTTGGCCCCAGGGGGCCTATTGTGATAAATGATGAAAGGCCTATGTCTCATGATTTTGTACATTGTATCTCAATTGAACATTAGATGAGTATCTAAAGAAGAAGAATATGGTTGGGTTTTCCCCCTTGTGGGGTTTTTCCATGGTCTCTGACCTAAATCCTGGTGTCTCTATCGTGTATGCTTTTCTTCTATTGTTCCTTATTGTTTCATTGCATTGTTGATGTTACCGTTCTCTCTACATAATTGCTAATGATGATATGGTGTTACGGGGTGAATATAATATGAAAATGTTGAAAAAAAAACCCCAATTATCTACAACAAAGAACAATCTAGCGGTAAAAATTAATAGTTGAAGTCTCCTTCAATTGATGCTAAAAATCTTGCAAGTTAGAGTTTTCTAATTGATATAAATTTTGAAGACCTGTATTTTTCTCCCTGAAAGGGTTTCCACCTAAAAATCTCTTATGTATTGTCTTGGATGTTGTGCATTGTTGAATGGTGTAGATTATTTATGTTTTGATTAAATGTCAATAATAATTAATGGTCTGTGAAGATTAAAATTTAACTAATTGGAAGGAAACATTGATTCACCCGTATCATCGCAGGTTCCTTCAATTGCAACTTATCAGCTAGAAGGCAGATCTCAAAATGTGGAGATAGGAAATTCGAAGAAGCAAGCTACCAAACATTCAAAATAATCAAAGGAAATCTCTAGCGTTGCAGTTAATGAAGTAAATAAAGTTGTCCACCAGTTCCTGAATTCTATGAATCCAAATATGATATATGGGAATCTAGAATGAAAGCCCATTTGCAATGTCAAGGATATGATGCATGGAAATATATTGTTTTTGGAGACACATCTACCAACGAATCTAGAAGGTATAATACAAAAGCCATGAATGTCATTTTCAATGCTCTGCCAAACCCTGGAAAAGCCAAAGTTAATTAGTGCTCATCAACCAAAAGTCTTTGGAAGACGCTCCATGATCTCTACTCAAAGAAGCATGCAAGTCATAATGTTGATGATTGTGATTCAGATGAAGCGGATGAGGAAAAAGGAATAGTAGATTTAGATGCGTAATTGATTAGCACCTTATGTGATCTTAACAAAGCAAGAAAACGAAATCAGGTACTCGAAGAAGAAGTTGTCCTTCTAAGACTTCAAGTGCAGGAAGTTGAAAAGAAAGAGATTTTTGACAATTCAGTCAAAGGAATCTGTAGCAAAAGTCAATCAAAAGCAAAAGGAACTTGATGCAGTTGTCGTAAAAATAAACAGACTTAAGCAACAAATGCAAGACGTTGAAAGGAAGGATCATGTCATTAATGAAAAGGAACAAGAAATTACCTGTTAGAGATAAAGGCAAAAGACGTAGGAAGAAGCAAGGAGAATTTAACCAGTCATCTCAAAGGAAAATTTGAGGACCCAAATACACTTGAAGTAGAGTTTTGTCATCAGGTGAGAGAATTAGAAGAAGAGAACATCTATCTGAAAACCCAGCTTGAAGAAGCCAAAAGAATTGAAGAAGAACAAAAGTGTCAAATTTAGAAGAAACAAGAGGATTGTAAGAAACAAGAAGAAGAAATTGTATCATTGAAGATTGAAGTTGACAAGTTGAATAAAAAGTTGAAGAGCACACAAACTTTGGACAATATTCCCAAATGCCAAAGATCTCCATGCATCAAAACAGGTATTGGTTACATAGGGGAACCTTCATCCAAGGAAGACACAAGCTCTAAATACCCGCAAAGCAAGATTGACAAGAAGCCTAATAGCAAGATCCCTCAAAGGCCAATTCAAAGTGAAGGACAAAAGAAGATTGAAGGTGATCTAAGAAGTAATGTTGAAGTAATCAAGGACAAGGATCAACAAAAGGTTGTACCCCCACCAAGAAAAAATATCTACAGAAGATCGTCTAGATAAGGCACCTCATCCAGTTACCCTAACATGTTTAATGGTTATTGTTTCTCATCTTCTAACTTCAGGCATATGGCTAGGGATTGCAGACATTATCAAAACCCTAGAAGCAGATTTGCAAAATCACAGGATAGATTTCAAAATAACATTTTCAGCAAAAAGTATATGTCAATTGCTCCACCATTCAAGTACTATGTCAATTGCTCCACCATTCAAGTACCATATAGAGTGTTTCAAATTGTCATAACTATGGACATATGGCTTGTGATTACAAACACAAGATGAAGGAGATGTCTAGTATCAAGCACAAGAAGGTTTAGAGAAGAAAACAAAAGCAAGGAGATCAAGTGAATGAGAAAATCTCAAGCTTTGTAAATTCAAAGGGTCATGGATCGACAATGAAAGATGTAAAGGATGATTCGGCGGCAGAGCCGATTCACACATTATTCTGAACAAGGTAGTTTGAAGACTTCTTGTCCAGTGAATATTGGGGAATCTATGTAGCAATAGTTGCACTTCTGAAGATCTATCCTTTGACAGGTTGACAAATGGCAAATATGAAGAAGATGTCAGAGAAGTTTAAAATGCATGTTACAAAATCTCATCTATGCCTATGGCAAAAGGATTGAAACTTTCAACCAAAATTGACTTATACAATTAATGAGACAATATACAAGCAACTAGTGGGTACCTTGATATCTCTTACTGCCAATAGACCTGATTTGAGTTTCGTTGTGACCTTCATTTCCAAATTCATAACAGCACCAAAGGTAGAGCATTGGAGAACAACAAAGCGAGTGCTAAGATATGTGAAAGGGGCACTTAATTTAATTTGTATAAACAAAGACCCTAGGTTGTGTGGATGTACGGATTCATATTGAGCAAGTTGTATTGATGACAAAACAAAAAACAAACAAACATACCATTTATGAATATGTTTTCAACCTTGGCATAGGTGTAATCACATGGACCAACAAGAAGCAACATGCAATAGCCCTTTCATCAATAGAATCAAAATATCAAGGAGCGGTGAAAGGAGCATGCAAGGTAGTTTAGCTCAAGAGGGTGCTTTTAGATATGCAGAGGCAGTGAACAGAGCCAACACCCTTTTTATGTGACAACCAAGGGGTGATGAGACCTTCCAAGGATCCAGTCTTCCACAAGTGTACTAAACATGTTGATGTACACTACCACTTCATCAAACAACTTGTAGAAGATGGACATATTCAGCTTCAATATTATCATATATAGGATCAAACCACATACATTATCATCGAGGCTTTGGGTCCTAAAAAATATGTAAAATTCTGAGATAAGCTTGGTGCAATTAGTAGATGACCATTAAAGGAGGGTATTAAAGTAAATATTAGTTTAATAATGGCCAGTTACTAGACTTAGGCATTAATAAAGTCAATTAGACTTTAGTTTATTTTATGATTTTTATGTCTTATTTCACTTCAATGTGTATTTCAACATATCCCACATTCATAAAGTGGATTGACTTGAATCCACTGTAACCTATACAATAAAGCTTTTGTTTACTCACTATTTACTCAATACAAAGAACTCCTTTGAGTTTTTTTCATTTCTTTATGTGCTTGGTTTCCGTAATACAACTCTTGAATCAACATAAGCACTAAGAACTACAACTCTGGTGCCTCCACAGCCTTGAAAGAATATTCCTCCTTAATGAGTGAACATCATACCTACTCTCAGTGTCATACCCATAAGTACAAGTTCACACACCTCAACATCCAAGTAATCATTGTTCACAAAGGTAACGCTCTTTGCAAGCAACCAACCATGCACTCTATAACTCAACCCTCAAAAGGTGAACCTGCAAGGAGAATACAATAAAACAAGTTGGTTTACACTACCAATTCAAGTTGCTTCCTCTTCCTCTCTACTAGGGATCCAAATAAACAATAACCATCTATGATATTGAGGAACATGACCCTAGATAATATATTGAACTTTGAAATCACTCCACAACAAGGAAGACATCGCTAGTAGTCTATCAAACTCCAACATAAAGTCATCATCACTAGCCAACATCTCTTAGCGCCACGTTAAGAATTGTTTAGGACATCATGCAAAGACAATCATGTCTCCAACAAGACAAGGACAAGTGGATCAAATCATCGAAAGCATAAGATGGAATCTCCATCCATATCAACTCATCATTCTAGAAACATCAATCTCGAGGGAAAAGTTAACAAAAACCCATAAAGGGCCATCATAAAACTATAAACATGAGAATTCCGCTCACACAGCTCAAAAAAATCTCTTACAACTAAAGCAACAACCTCAACAAAGTCACCTCCCTCTTACTAAGAGAATCCTAAAGCAAAAGTATCATCAGTGTCAATCCCTACACCTAAAATAATGCAATGACCCTATCATAGGTACTTAGCATTACGCCCATAAACTATAAGCTAGGAATCAATCACTAATTCCACCACCAAAATACAAATGCACAAGATCACCAATAGCATAATATCACAGTAGTTATAACATTCATGATCAATGTCTTCACAAATGTACAAGATGTACAACCAACAATATCCCCAATATATAATGTCGGTAACAATCACTAAAATTGAGCAACAACGTCATTCTTGTAAAACTTCCAGTCACAACTCAACCAAAACAAATCAAGAAATAGTCATCAATCTATCACAAAATTAATTGATCCCTCACAGGCTTTGAAAATCAACAAACAATCAAATGGTCAAGCATGCCTCTCACAAGATCATGACACTCCATCCACTAGAACTAGTCACCCATCCATCATGAGTCCTCCTATGCATCACACCTATTGAAATATAGATCACATACTAGACTTTAATGCAATAAATCCCCCATAAGTCACATGTGAAAACACACTATCATTTACTCACGCAAATCAATCACCTATTGTAGGTCATCCTAGGCATCACACCCACTAAAAATAATTCCATGCCACCCCTCAATGATGTCAACAAAAACAAACCAGTGACCTATTGCAAGTCCTCTTGAGCATCTCAATCACTAAAAATAAACTCATACAAGCCATCAAGTGAAGTAGAAAAATGGCATAGCACAAGTGAGAACACAGTAGCATTCACAAGAACAAATCAAGTGCCTATCACAAGTCCCTTTGGGCATCATACCCACCGAAAATAAATCCATGCCAATTAATAATAAAGTAGATTTACTAACAACCATAAATAAAAATATACTAGCGTTCCTTGGAACAAATCAACCCCTTATCACAGGGCTTCATAGGCATTGTTGAATGGTGTTGTCAATAATGCCAACATTTCCCATGAATTCTCTTAATATTCATGTATGGATTGCATTAATTGGAAGCTCCATTTGTCAAGAAGCCTTGAAAGGTCGAGATTCTCCTGTAGTGTGGTTATGATGCCTCGCATTTCACAAGGAAATTGGATGAAAATATCGGTAAATTTGCAGGTAAGTCCATCATCAGATGATAGAGCTCGTCATGTTCTTTCCATCAGTACATTGTATGCCACGTGGGTCCTCTTGGATGAAGAGTTGTGCCCTCCTAAAGATGGAGCCCCAAGATCATGGTCAAAGTACCCCAAGTTGAGTTAATGGTATAAGATGAAAAGCATCTCTCCATATTCATACTGAAAATGGATAAAAATTATGAGCACATGGGTCACATGGACCTAAATTAGGGTTTCATCAATGGCCTTGGTCGCGTTAAATATAAGTATGGTTTAAATAATAAAATTTATGTGATCTATGGTCATAAGGTTTGCAATCATAAATCAAAGATCTACAATCAACCTCGAAAGGAGGAATTTTTTATGGTCAAACTACTCTTGTTCAAGGCGGAGGTTATTAAAATTATTTTGCGGGCAGGTCGGCCTATTTATGTCCATCACCACCTAAACTCTATTTATTCAAACTCGACCAAAGGCCTATATTATTGTATCGTAATTGCCTTTGTACCTGGTATGTGGCTTAAGTTCAAGTCTGCTACTAAGTTTGCTTCATTTGGTTCCAAGTGATGAATTTTTTCGAATATTTTGTGGTTTAGTTTGGATATTGTTTGATTCGTTGGCAGATTTCGTTGGTCATTATCTTGATCTACAGACTACTCATAGGAGAATAGAGAATGGTATTTGACACAACACATTATTTCTCTCTATATGTGCGCAATTAAGGCAACCAGTAAGAACACCTAACAAGAAATGGTCGTAGAGAATCTCTGGGATTGTAATTACAACTTTTGGTGTGATCAAAATCTAAAATCAAGCACAATGGTCACTCGTGACATCTTTTGATCGCAGTGGTGAATGACGAGTTTTGGTGCATTGTTCAGTTTGCGTAAAATTCTGTGAGTTTTGCATGCAAGTAATCTCTCTCTGCAAAAGTGTAGATCTGGTCGCATAGAGTCATTGGTGATCCATTGTCTCACAACATTGGAATTTGTTTGTCGACGATCCAATTCTTGGTCACGATAGATCGATACATAATCCTTGTTTTGGTCCTAATCTGGGTCAAAGAGTTGTAATCTCTTGGTTCAATATCCTGCAAACTCATGGTTACATAAGTCTGCTCATGTATGATCTCCTACAAACTCGTCAAATTGACTATTGTATAATATCAATGGATCAATATTGTGTGTGTGTGTGTGATGAGCATTGGTCGATTTGTGTAATGGTAATTATGTGGTTGTTTGAGACACAGTAACAGTGTGTGTGCTCTTGTGAAAAGTCTCCTACATATGAAGGATTGACAAGTTGTGCATTGGGTAAGACGCAAATTCGATTAACAAAAGAGATGTGATTGCTTGTCGATGGAGAGTGTGATATGAGCATCACATTGCCAGTAGGAGGCAGAGTAATGAGTTATTAATTTGTTGAAGGGATTCAATTGCCCTCACCTGAGTGTGTTTCAGATCCACGTGGATCAGTTATGGTCGAAGTAATCCAAGTTTAAATAGATGCCTACATGTGGAGGAAGTAATAATGCGCAAATTATGGTCAAAGGTTTCTTAGTGTGCGATAAGGATCAAATATCTCGGTGTTAAGTGAATTGAATAATGTGTATAACTATGCTCTAATGTGTTGGGTCGATCATCAGTTTACAATATTATTGCCATGGGTCAAATTCAAGTAACTAAGGTTTTTATGTGCCATAAGTGTGAATAGCAGTGCAAATTAGAGCCTGGGACAAAGTGCTTTTGTTGTGCATGAGAAGTGTATTTGACAGAGCTCCCTGGAGGTTATTGTGTTTCAGATTTTGTTAATAGAATTGTTGATGCAGGGGGGATGACAATGAGAATTTATAGTACTATTATGGTTTGATACATTTGATAAGCAGAGTTCATGAGTTGAGGTGTTGTTGCCATGTACTATCATGAGAATACTGGATTGCTAGAGTCTGAGAGGACGATGTCCATATTGTTGTTGTTATGAGTATGTAGTTAGGGTTTGATCTCTGGTGAGTTGAATGAGGCATTATTGATGTATGTATGATATTGTTGTCGAGGTTTATCAGTTGGATATAATGTTGGTCATAGTTGTTGTTGAGTGTGTATGATGGGCAAAGCATGTGAGAGAGACTGTCAGTGTATGCATATTGCTAGGGTTTGGTAATTAGAATGTGTTGCTAAGTTGTTGGGTGTTGGATAGGGTTTCTGCCTATAGCAGTTAATGTATCGTTGAGCAGCGTTGATGTGTTGAGCTTGGACCTAGGATTTTGATCAATGTTAGTGTTTCATAGTGTTATTGGTAGATGATATGTGCCAAGGTTTGCAGTGCTTCTAACTTGCTTATTGAACAAGGGTTATGTCAACATTTATATGGCCAAATGTATTGTTGAACCAGGGTTATATGATTGAATGACTTATAACAGGTTGATGTAACTCGAGCAGAGGTTTATGAAGCTAGGGTTTGTGTTAAAATTGGCAACTAGGGCCAAACTGCATGTGGGTCATCTTATTAATGGCAGCTGATATTTTTCTTGGATCCCTCTCATCGAGAGTTGTAGGATTGATCTAAAGATCATCCGATTCTAATAAGTATTCATGGAGATATGAATTTATTAGTGTTATGGGACAATTCGTCAAGGTCGGTTGGCAACCAAACAAACCCCACTTGTGCTCAACGTTTTAGTATAAACAAAGATGGCCTTCAAGTCATTTCCAACAACTCACTTGGGATCTCTTCCTCTCTACTTGTCTTTGGGTTTTAGTAGGAGGAGAGATTCTAAGCGATAATGTTGCCCTAATGGAGATCTACGATGCCCTAATGAAGAAGCCCTAGATGCAGAAAGGAAGGGAGATCTAGTATGATGAAGGAGGCCTAAACAGCAGACTCTAACGCAGCCTATCATACCCATATATACGTTGTTCTAGAAGAGTTTGGGACAGTCCTTATAAACAGCAATAGAGATACACGAACAGCAAACAAAAGTCCCTAATACGTAATCCAACAAGGTGCCCTAGCCACAGTCTAAGGAGGCCTAATGAACAGCAAACAAAAGGCCATAATACACAGTCCAATAAGGTGCCCTAGCCACAGTTTAGGGAGGCCTAACGAACAGCAAACAAAGGCCCTAATCTGTAGTCTAATCAAGGATACCTAGTTGTTGTTTTGTCTACAATACGCAACCCTTATCAACAACACAAGGAGTCCCTATATATGTTGTAGGTGACAGCATGAATCTAAGTGTTGTAGGTGCTAGAGATGACAGCATGGACTAAATGTTGTAGGTGCCTAAGTGTGTTGTAGATGACAACATAGTGTTGTAGATAAAATTGTTACAAGGCATGAGTTAAGGACTGGGAATTCACTGTCATAAAGAAGAAACAGTGAAGTTTGCTCTCTAGGTTGCATGTTATCTAGTGAACACATGACAACGACATCTTCAGTCTGATGTATGGCATGTTAGATATATACATTATGTAATAAATGGAGGACAATCTTGTGGAAGGCAGAGACAGCCTTCCCTTAGAGGACAATTGCAGACAAATCAAGGTAGACATTGTGACGGTTAGTTGGCTGCGCTTTGGAGGAGTCTAGCTGCTCTGCTAGGTTGTAATCCATAGCAAGCAGCTAAGACTGGTAAGTGTGAAGCAGCATATTGGATGTAGTGATGATGAGTGCAGCATTGAGTGCAAATCAGTGATGAGTGCAACATTGGGTGTAGATCTCTAATGAGAGCGGCAGCATGAAGTCCATAGCATGGTCATTAGGTCCAGCACTATGATGATGAGTGCAGCACGGTGAGGTGCTGCATGTGGACGAGACACAGCACAATGATAGGTGAAGGAGTCACCTTGGAGAATCGGTTGAAGCAGCATGTCTTCAACTGATCTCATGTAGAGATGATCTATTCTCTTATATAGAAAGTTGAAGTGTTGACTTCCGCTGTAAATGTACTATCTCTCTCTCTCTCTCTCTGTTGAACTATTGAAGAACATATAAGAAGAATTGATCAAGGGTTTCCCCACATTGGGGTTTCTCCCTGGCTAGTGCCACATCTTGTGTCCTCTTGTCTTGGCTTGTCTTCTGTGATTTATGTTCTATCTATAGTTTACTTTAATGCTGATGTGATTGCTAGTTTGGAAAAGATATTGAGCTAACTGTGAAAATTGAAATAAATTGCTATAAGCATAGAACATACCTAAACTTAACATGGTATTGGAGCTGAAGTGAAGACAATGCCCAAGCAAGAGTAAAAGAGCAATCACTGAAGACAGTTGAGAAAGGACAAAAGAATCAATGGATTCCTCATCCCTCTTCAAATTCACCAAGGGTGAAATCGAAGCAGAGAACATTATCAGAATGACGCAATGGAAGCTTATGATGGCCTCCCAAAAGATCACTTCATTGGGAAGTTCGGATCTATGGGTGGAAGGAAAGGCAGATGACTTGTTCGGCCATTATGCGAAGGAGTGTTTGAATGGCAGGGACACATCACTTGATGATGATAACAATCATTCCAAGGACACCTTCAATGTTCAAAGGAATGACAGGTAATGCAAGTCATCAAGGACACGACCAACTCTTCAAAGAAAGCAAGGAACCCCAAGTATGAAGAATCAAACGTTGTTTCTGATAAGATAAAGAAGCGTTATCTGGTATTGGCCCTCTCCTTCAGATTCTTTGGGAATCTGGCTTATTGATTGTAGTGCTCCAAAGCACTGCAACAAATAGAAGGGTGCTCTCTCTAATTTGGTAGAGATGGAAACAAACATGGGATTATACCTGGAGTCAATGCAACCTATCCCGGAAAGGGTGTAGGAAATATTAGCCATCTATTGAATGAGGGTAACTCGATTCATTTATAGAATCTCTTTTATAAACCTGACCCTAGTGTCCATTTCAGCAATGGAAGTCAAAGGTTAAAGGGTGGCATTCATCGATGGAAAGGTACGTGTATGAAAATAGAATTTTCAAAGATGCTTTTACTCATGTGTTCAGGATTGGCAATTTGTACCAAGTTGTAGAATGGTCCATCGGGGACCATGTCAATTGACACATCTCATCTATATCACCGGAGGTCTACTTATTGTGGGGCCCTACCCTATGTGAGTCAGATAGTGACTGGGATGCCTGAATTCAAAAAGAGCATGAAGGTACATGTCTGAGATGTACCGAAGGAAAATCTTACGAGAGGACCATTCCCCTCATGTAGCAAGTCCACAGGTTTGAAACAACTCGAGGGGTTTGTGATTCATGATCAGGAATCTCACGTATGCAGGTGGAAGAAAGCCCTCTATGGCTTGAAGCAAATCACCCCGGGTTTGATATGAAAGGATTGATAGCTATCAAATGAAGCTGAGATTCACTAAGAGTAAAGCTGATCCAAACCATTGTTTGAAGGTTGTGGATGATAGACCTCTCATACCGACGCCTTCTAAGAACGACCTATTTTTGATAGGTGCAGACCCTCTCACTCGCAGAAGTAAGAGGGAGTCAGATTCCGAATATGGAATGGTAAACTGCAAGCCCGTGACTACCTCGAGGATCTTAACTTTCAAAAGTTATATGGTGTTGAAGCCGGACCAGATTTGGGAAATGCCTCTGAGTTTCATAAACTCATTTGCATTGATGTTCCTAGTGAACTTCCGTCCGGATATATGTTTTGCAGTTAGCATGGTGAGCCCATAGTTGGTTGAGCCTCACTGGATTGGTGCCAAGAATCTTCTAAGATATCTTCGGGGCACAATCTATCATGGATTGAGATACACTGCTGAAATATGAAGCTGCATGATTATTCGAATGTTGACAGGACAGGCGGTGTGGAGGATCACAAGAGCACTTTTTAGTGTTGGTTCTCTTTGGATTCTGCTTCGATATCATGGATGAGCAGGAAGCAGAAGTCGATTGCTATAAACAACGCCGAGACCGAATACATAGCTACGAGTATGATCTCATGTGAAGCTGTCTGCTTGTGGAAGCTCTTCAGTGAGTTGTCACCACTGCAATTCTCTGTGACAACCAGGGGGGGATTCGATTGTTGAGGAATCTCATATTCGATGATTGCTCCTGCAGATAGACATCAGATACTACCTTATCTGGGATATGGTAAGTCGATGAGCGAGTAGGCTTCATCGCATTGAGACTGATGTACAGATCGCAGACATTTTGTCAAATTCCCGGCGAAAGGTCAAATCTGTGACTTTCCCAAACGACTTGGAGTCGTTGAGAGACCTTCGTATAAGGGTCTTGCATGTTGCATGCATTGAGCTCTGGGGGGCTTAGGGTACTTACTGGAGCAACACACGACCATAGGGCAACTCACCCTTCCCTAATGGTGCGTTGTGTATAGGGTGAATAGCTCAGCCTTCCCCTATGATACCCCGAGGTGACTTTGGGACAAGATGATCTGTTCTCCTGTGAGCCAGGACAATTCGTTCTCCTGTGAGCCAAGATGATTAATTCTCCTGTGGGACAAGATGATTAGTTCTCCTGTAGAGGCATCCTACCCATGCAGTCTAGGACTCATGGGAAGTACATCTGATTCGATCAATGAGCAAGGAAATAGGGTTAGGGACCATAGTAGTACTATTGATGGACGCATCGTTGTATATACCATACTCCCTATGCTAGGATGACCTCCAACCGATCTGGGATCAGTATGAGTGGTTTGAGACACTTTCTTATGATATTGATCTAAGATCAATAAAACTGACTTCGGGTCAGTAAGAGTGATACGACACACTCTCTCTTCAAATGAAACTGACTTCGGGTCAGTAGAGAATGGTATGAGACATTCTCGATCAATTCTTCTTCTTCATGGTTCAACAAAGCAGAACTGAGCAGAGCAAAGTAGTGCAGGGCACTGATGGCAGAGATAGTACAGTCAGACATATGGATCAGCGGATGGAGTTCTCCCTAGTTGAGAGGGAGTGTTAAAATTGACAACTAGGGCCAAACTCCATGTGGGTCATGTTATTAATGGCAACTGATATTTTTCTTGGATCCCTCTCATCGAGAGGTGTGGGATTGATCTAAAGATCATCCGATTTCGATAAGTATTCATGGAGATATGAATTTATTAGTGTTATGGGACAATTTGTCAAGGTCGGCCAGCAAACAAACAAACCCCACTTGTGCTCAACGTTTTAGTATAAATAGAGGTGGCCTTCAAGTCATTTCCACACACTCACTTGGGATCTCTTCCTCTCTACTTGTCTTTGGGTTTTAGTGGGAGGAGAGATTCTAAGGGATAACATTGCCCTAATGGATATCTACGCCGCCCTAATGAAGAAGCCCTAGACGCAGAAAGGAAGGGAGATCTAGTATGATGAAGGAGGCCTAAACAGCAGACTCTAACGCAACATATCATACCCATATATATACGTTGTTCTAGAAAAGCTTGGGACAGCCCTTAGAAACAACAATAGAGATACACAAACATCAAACAAAAGGCCCTAATACGCAGTCCAACAAGGTGCCCTAGCCGCAGTCTAAGGAGGCCTAATGAACAGCAAACAAAAGGCCCTAATACACAATCCAATAAGGTGCACTAGCCGCAATCTAAGGAGGATTAATAAATAGAAAACAAAGGCCCTAATCCACAGTCTAATCAAGGATACCTAGCTGTTGTTTTGTCTACAATACGCAACGCTTATCAACAACACAAGGAATCCCTATGTATGTTGTAGGTGATAGCATGAATCTAAGTGTTGTAGGTGCCTAAGCGTGTTGGAGATGACAGCATGGACTAAGTGTTGTAGGTGCCTAAGTGTGTTGTAGATGACAACGTAGTGTTGTAGATACAACTGTTACAAAGCATGAGTTAAGGACTGGGAGTTCACTGTCATAAAGAAGAAACAGTGAAGTCTACTCTCTAGGTTGTATGTTATCTAGTGAACACATGACAGCGACATTTTCAGTGTGATGTATGGCAGGTCAGATATAGACATGCTGTAATAAATGCAGGACAATCTTGTGGAAGGCAGAGACAGCCTTCCCTTAGAGGACAATTGCAGACAAATCAAGGCAGACATTGTGACGATTAGTTCACTGCACTTTGGAGGAGTCTAGCTGCTCTGCTAGGCTGTAATCCATAGCAAGCAACTAAGACTGGTAAGTGTAAAGCAGCATATTGGATGTAGTGATGATGAGTGCAGCATTGAGTGCAGATTAGTGATGAGTGCAGCATTGGGTGCAGATCCATGATGAGAGCAGCTTAGTGATTGGAGCAGCACAGTGCAACATGTGGACGAGATGCAGCACAATGATAGGTGAAGGAGTCACCTTGGAGAATCAGTTGAAGCAGCATGTCTTCAACTGATCTCATGTAGAGATGATCTATTCTCTTATCTAGAAAGTCGAAGTGTTGACTTCTGTTGTAAATCTACTATCTTTCTCTCTCTCTCTCTTGAACTATTGAAGAACATATAAGAAGAATTGATCAAGGGTTTTCCCACATTGAGGTTTGTCCCTGGCTAGCGCCACATCTTTGTCCTCTTGTCTTGGTTTGTCTTCTACGATTTATATTTATGTTCTATTTGCAATTTACTTTAATGCTAATGTGATTGCTAATCTGGAAAAGATATTGAGCTAACTATGAAAATTGAAAAAAATTTCTCTAAGCATAGAACATACCTAAACTTAACAGTTTGACATCTAAGCAGAAGCAAATTTGACTATTGAGCAGAAGTTATAATACAGTTCATTTTGTATTATTATTGAGCATAGGTGGATCCAGTTTGAAAATATATGAAACATGGTCTATCGTGGTGACTTGCAAGTTGGAGCTTTTAGGGCAAGTGGTATGTTGGTAGCTTGTTGAGCAAGATGGCAGAGTGGTACACGACATGAGAGTGGAATCTCCTTTAAGTTGGAGCTTGAGAGCACTTTAAGGCGGCAGGGTGGTGTTAGGGCAGGTTGGAGCCTACACAAGGCATTGGAGCGTCCTTCCAGTAGGAGTTGGTAAAGTCAAGGCATTGGAGCATCCTTCCAGTTAGAGATGGTAAACTAGGGCGTTGGAGCATCTTTCGAGTTGGAGCTTGAAAACCAGGGAGTCGGAGCCTCCTCCAGTTGATGCTGAAAATCTTGGAAGTTGGAGCTTCCTAATTGATGTAAATTTTGAAGACCTATATTAAGAAGTGTTTGATGGTTTTTCCCACAGAAGGTTTCCACCTAAAAATCTCGTGTACAGTCTTGGATGTTGTGCATTGTTGAATGATGTTGATTATTTATGTTTTGATTTAATGTTAATAATAATTAATACCCTATGAAGATTACAAAGTAACTAATTGGAAGGAAATATTGATTCACCCCCCTCTCAGTATTTCCAATAGGCATAACACCTATTGAAAATAACTTTGTAACAGGGAATCCATGTAGTAGGTTCTTTGCCTATGATAGCCAAAAGCACAATCTTATCACAAGAACAAATAGGGTTTCAACCCATCAAGAACCTCACAAGTGCCCATGCTCATCTCAAGCACACTAGGGTTTCACCATGTAACAACCATTCTTAGGTGCAACAACTGAAATATTCAACCTTTAAATCAATAAGAAGGAAATCTCAATGAAATCAACTCTAAAATCATGTTGAAATTTCAAACCTGGGGCAATTAATGCAAATCTAAAATTTCATCGTTTCCTAGAGGCTTCAAGGATCTAACCCTTTTGAACTTTCAACTATAAAGTTGATCTGAAATACTAATTTACAATAACAAATAGCAAACAATATTTCAACCTAACATTTTTCCACAGAAAAAAATCGAACCATCTATTATATATAGAAAGTTACATAGCATATGCTGAGCATTTTTTAAAGACTCGTTTTTCGCCCTTTAAAAGGGAAAAAGCAGTCTCAATTGTTTGAAAATACTTGAAAACAAAGTATTTGCACAACAGTCCCACCATCAAACCAAGCCAACAGACCAGTCCTGTCCTTGCACACCTCCCGGGATCCTTTAAAGGATAAAACGTCCGAGAAAGAGATGTGTAATAAAACAAAAGATGTGAGTTTGTGAAGACAACGAGGCAACCAAAAACCTCTGAGAATCCACAGTAAACACTATACGGATTCTCGTACAAAGAAAAAAAAACAAAAAACCTTGATTTAAAACAAAGAGCCAAGACCTCCTTTTAAAGGAAAACAACCCTGGTACCCTTAAGAAGTTTCTTCAAAATTTGTAGCAATAACAAAAAGAATCAATTCCTAATATGTATAATAACAAGAACAATTTTCTAGAAATCAAAATCTTAATCAAAAATGGGTTGTTCGAGTGGTCGAAGCACCCCATTTTCTTCCTCCATAGTTTTCCATGACCCCATATCGTGCTCAACACCCTCTTTAGATAGGCAATCAGCGTCGTGGTTCCTTTCCTAGTAAATATGGCAAAGAGATATCTCCGTGAAACGACATTTAAGTCGAGAAACTTCTTTAAGTAGAGGATGTAAAATGAAATTTCTACAATGTTGAATCCCATTATGGATGTATGGTGAGTTGAGGTGCCCTGCAAGAGATCTACACATCTACTTACGAAAACTAATCAAAGAAATGACTAACTATACCATGAAAACAGAACTTTCTCTAGCTTGACCTAATTTCTGACCTACAAACAGAAAATGTTGAATAGTAACCTTTGATAGAAAAGCATGCAGAGAGATCTATTGTAAAAGAACGGGAAATGATCTAAGCAACTGAATCTGAAGCAATACATTAATCTTTCCAAATCAAGTCATCACAATAGAAATTGCATGGGAGAGCAAAACTATGTTTTTGGTGGCAGCAATAGTACCTTGACCTCGAATCATAGTCCCGGAAAGGGAGAAAGGAGATCAGGGGCTGTTGTTGGCCTTTTTTGAATCTTAGCCTATCACTGCATTAACCTACATGAGCAACTGAAACAAAAACAGCGATGCAAACCATCAAAAGCAACCTAATCTAAACAAAGTAAAATGAATCTATGTAACAGAAATTAAATCATGAACTGAAGCAAAAACATATAAGTACAAAGCAAGAGATGTTGGGCAGCTTGGGTTGGGCCCTAACCCAAGAGCTTCAGCGCTCTGAAAGAGATCAGTACTGGCTCAGGAAATATTTCATCTTCATTATCAAAAATAATAGTCAAATTACATGAATTGTTCTCAAAAAGAAACTTGAAAGAGAAAGAAAATTGAAATGTAACGCAAACTCTAATTTATCCAACTAACCCTACTTTTGCAAAAAAAAGAGATGGAAACTGATTAAATGAGTGTCATTGACTACTAAAAAGGTAAATCACATCTACTTAAGCTATTCACAGAAGAAAATAAGAAAAGAACATCTTTTTGTATTTTTTTTAATGTTTTTATGTGAAATTATAATGCTTGCAATTTATCAGATTGTGATTGTGCAGAGGTTTGGTGGCGAAGGAAGATGGACTTGGTTTTTGCATAGGTGGAGGAAGGTGTGGAGAGGTCCTAAGAAGCCCCTAGTACCCTTCTGAAGACTTCCATTGCAATTGGATTTCGAAAAACCACTTACAGGGAATTCTACATGAAGTTGTAAGGGATCTTCAAGAGAATCTACAGGAAGAGGCTGAGAGCTATTTTTGGAGGTTTTGAAGGTGGAAAAATGATGGAAAATGGTAACTGAAGGCTAGATGAAGGTGTTGAGGTGTTTGGAGCTTGTCAAAGAAGATCAAAAGGGAACATGATGGTTGGATTTGTTCAAATGGCAAGAGGGAAGTTTATAGAGAAAATGTAGAAATTAGGGCAGATTGGTGAAAGGTTGCGAATGACTTGGGAAATCTGTGAGAAGTGAGCTCATGCTAGCTGCTTTATGGATGTATGCTGAGTTGAGGTGTCCTGCAAGAGATTTGCACATCTACTTACAAAAACTGATCAAAGAAATGACTAACTATGCCATGAAAACAGAAATTTCTCTAGCTTGACCTAATTTCTGACCTACAAACAGAAAATGTTGAACAATAACCTTGGAACAGAAGAGCATGCAGAGAGATCTATTGTAAAAGAACAAAAAATGATCTAGGCAACCAAATCTAAAGCAATACATTAATCTTTTCAAATCAAGTCGTCACACTAGAAATTGCATGGGAGAGCAAAACTGTGTTTTTGGTGGCAGCAATAGTACCTTGACCTCGAATCATAGTCCCAGAAAGGGAGAAAGGAGATCAGGCACTGTTGTTGGCCTTTTTTGAATCTTAGCCTGTCACTGCATTAACCTACTTGAGCAACTGAAACAAAAACAACGATGCAAACCATCAAAAGCAACCTAATCTAAACAAAGTAAAATGAATCTATGTAACAGAAATCAAATCATGAACTGAAGCAAAAACATATAAGTACAAAGCAAGAGATGTTGGGCAGCTTGGGTTGGGCCCTAACCCAAGAGCTTCAGTGCTCTGAAAGAGATTAGTACTGGCTCATGAAATATTTCATCTTCATTATCAAAAATAATAGTCACATTACATGAACTGTTCTCAAAAAGAAACTCGAAAATGAGCTGAAACTCACTTTATTATAGTAGAAAAACTACCATCTTATCTTTTAGTTACATATTAAATCACTTAATATGCCAATGACATGTTATGTCAAATTAGCATGAATAACAAGCATTCGGAATTACGTAATCAAGAAAACAAAGCAAACAAAAAAATAGATCTACAATTACCCAATTTTGGACAAGGGGATATATATATACCATAGCAATATCACAAAGCTAGTACAATCTCTATCTTTCCAAAACTAACTAGGGAAAACCATGAAAACCCTAGCCACTACTAAAGATCCTCAATGGAATAGCATCAACATTAGCAAATCCTCTTTGGCTTCAACAAGCTCGTATCACACAAGCTCTCCACATTAACAGTAATCTTCCTTGGAGTTTGCAAACCCTTGTTAGCTTTCAAGTTACTTTGGAAGTGTTTACACCATTTTTATGGTTACTTAGTTAAATTTGGGGTACATGGTGTATGTTCAACCCCTAAATGGTTTGTGATGGATTTGCAATTAGAGATGGCTTACTCGATGGTTGCTTAACATCAATTAGGTGCTTGCTTGGCATTTCTTCTAAGGGTGTTAGAGATCTAATGATAGCTTAGGTGACATTCCACATAATTTCCACATGGAGATGGTTTCTTGCTTGGGGAATGCCCTTCTTAGAAGGAGCATTTTGTATCTTGGAGGAGGGCATGCAGCCCTAGATAGCATGATGCAACTTGGACTCATGTATGGAGGCTTGTCATTGGCTCACAGATCCTCGGTTGTAACCATGTAAGTGTAGAATGAGTGGATCCATTGGAGTACATGGCTTAGGAGGATTGATGGAGCCTTTATAGGCTTATAGGAGGAGCATTAGACGCACTTCATGGAGTGCCCTTGCTAGAAAATACAAGGTAGTTTGGATTCCTATATGGAAACTTGGAGTTGGGTCAAAGATGCCTAGGTTGCAATAATGTTCATGTAGGGGGAGTGGAGCCAATGAAATACATAGCTTAGAAGGGGATTGATGGAGACTTGAAAGGCTTGTAGGAGCATTGGACACACTTCGTGCAATGCCATTGCATTTCGAACATGTTTTGTGGACAATATCACTTTGGAGCTTTACATGTGTACCTTTGGAGTGTAGCACTCCACATGTGCCAGCCTATGTGTGTTATTGTAGGTTATTGGCCCACATATGTATTGTTGGTTACCTCTAATATATATATATATTTATATATATTATATATATTATATATCTTAGAGATTTCCAGGATTGGGATTCTCCTCTGTCCACTGGTACCACGGAGCAAATATTGGACAAAATTCATCCAATTGCTCCAAATACAAAATGGGGACACAACATCCTCACAATACATAATTATGGAAACTCTCATAAATTCGGGTTGTCTGAAAAATACAGTAATAATCTTACCAATACAATGCTGGGTCAAAAATATGTACAATTCTTCTGTATGGATGCATAACTAACCCAAAATAAATATGAACATTATTTATATTTGCAAGAGGAAGGTTGTAACCCATTTTGGCATCAATAAAGCAAAACCACTTCTGAATGATAATCTTTTGAATTTTAGTGGGCAACCTTTTAATTTTAACCAGAAGACAATCTATGCAAAATGAATAATGACATTGGGGACATAATTCCACATAGGATTTTTTAGAGGAGGATGAGCTTTCTCCTATTTCAAACTTCTTGATTGCTATTTTCTCTGATTTATCTAATCCTTCTCTTGTCATAAGATCAGCAAGATAGTTTTCTTTGTCTGCTTTATAAATTATATCAAAGTCATATCCACCTAGCCAAAGAGCCCATCTCATAATCCTGGAGTTACCTTGTTCTAAAAGTCTTCAGTTTTGGAGCATTCCTTTCATATGTCTCGGGTCAGTTTTGACTGTAAAATGGGTGCTCTTGAGGAACAATCTAAACCTTTTAATTCCTTTCTTTACAGCAATGATTTCTTTATGTGAAGACGGCTAATTTAATTCTAGATCAGAAAATGTACCTGAAGTGTAAGCACAAACCTCTTCTCTTTTCCCATGTTTTTTTAAAAGGATTGACCCCTAACAACAATCTGATGCATCTGTTTCTAGTATAAAAGGAAGATCTTCTTGAGGAAGAGTGAGAGGTGGTAGCTGCTCAAATTTTTGCTTGATATTTTTAACTGCTTGAGTCATTTCTTCAGACCAAATGCTTCCCTTTTTTAAACGCTGCTATAGAACTTTTGTATATTTTGCTTGTTCAGGATAGAACTGTCTTATATAATTCAAGCATCCCAAAAACCTTTGTACAGTTCTGATGTCTGGGAGAATATCAGGAAAGTTAGCCAAAGAATGTAGAACATGGGGCTGTAATTCGACTTTCCCTTGAGATATAAATAATCCCAAATACTCAATGCGAGTTTTGGCAATAATGAATTTGTCAGAAGAATTAGAGAGAGCAAGTCCATGTTGATGATGCATTGTTTGATAAAAACTCTCTAAATGACTTTTATGTTTTGCAATATCTCTGCTATACACAAGAAAATCATCAATATATACAATAATAAAAGAAAATTCTTTAAAGATATCTTCCATTCTTTTCTGAAACTCTGAGGGGGCATTCTTTTAACCAAAGGGCATGACAGTCCATTAATATTGTCCACCTGGTACTACAAACGTTGTTTTGTAACTATCCTCTGGGATAATCCCAATTTTCCAAAATCCACTTTTCAAATCAAATTTGCTAAAAACATTTGCTTCAGCGATTTTGGATAAGAGTAACTCTTTATTGGGGAGAGGATATCTGATCGGCATCAATGCTTCATTTAAAGCATTGTAATTTATAACCAGACTCTTCTTCCCTCGTTTTTTTTCAAAGTGTTTGCTGACATAAAATGCAGGACAAGCCCATGAACTTTTACAAGGTTCAATAAGCTTTTTGAGCAATAGATCTTGGATTTCTTTATTACACAATTCTTGTTCTGAAGGGCTCATATGATTTGCAAATGCTTTTTGAGCCATAATTGTGCCTTCCTTTTTGAATGGCAAAGAGACAAAATATTTTTCCTGGACCAAAACGCATCAGGGTGGTCAGAAGTACAATTTTCTTTGATTTTTTGACTAATATCTGCAAGAACAGTAGCACCATGTGTATCAGCATGTTTAACAATTTTTTGGATTTTACTTAGATCAACGAGAGTAGTCTCTTGATTAAGAGCTTCATCTGGCTTAATCTTTAATGTATATCTATTCTTGGTTGGTACTGGAATCTTACTTCCCTGTACATTAAAAATGATTAGATTTTTGTCAATCGTAATGGGCATGAATTTTTCATAAAATCTTGTCCTAGCATTATATTTGCCCCTGTATCATAATTAAACAGAGTCACAAAAACTTTTGTTGCTCCAAGCAGTAAAGGAAAATCTAGAGCAATATATGAACTCTGGATAAGCTATTTATTGACTGCTCTGAACTAGATTTGAGTAGGCTTCCAGTAGTAAGCAGGGATTGCTTTGTATTTACAACAGCTACTTATAGCACCTCTGTCAATCTGGGCATCCAGAGTATATTCTTTATATCCAGGGACTTTTATATTTACAGGGATTACCATCCTATCATCAATCCCACTGATATCTTGGATATTTTCATTATTGGCTTGATTTTGTGTGGTCAAAGCTGTCTGAGATTCTGCAATAGAAATAGAAACAAACTTATATATATATATATATATATATATATATATATATATATATATATATATATATATATATATATATATATATATATATATAATAATATATATCTCACTCATCATTCTTGTGAAGAGATGCAACCAAGAGAAGCACACTTGTTTTTCCTCTCCCTTAGATCTCCTTATGTGCTCTCTCTCTCTCTCTCTCTCTTGGAGTTGCTAGGGTTTCTTAATCTTCTTATAGCATCCTGAAGTTTAGAGTTAAGGTTTCATCACTTGGAAATTGGGATTTTAAGATGAAGCCCTAGGTTATACTTGAAGGAAGAAGAATTGAAGACATTTTGCTTTAGAGGGCTTGCTTAAGTGATTAAAGCTTATTCAATCTCCTTGGTTGAGCTAGGGTTTTCATTGAGTTCCTTAACCAAGGGTGATTACGTTAAGTGATTTAACATTATAATTGAAGAATATAAGGGCAAATTAAAGTGGTAAAAAAGTGTTTTCAAATCTGAATTATGCACAATAAGATGTTTTCAAATGTTGTTTTGTTTGTATTCATAACAACCCTAAGGTAAAAATTTGACAAAGTTAAGAACTAGGAAAGCCCTAAGATAAAGGTGAAATTGATGCCATTTGCATTAAAACTCTTGATCATAGAAATTTTGGCAATCCTAGCAATGGTGTGTCACCCAAGTACACAGCGAGACAAATCTAGCACTAGCCTTTAAATATGCATGTCCAACCTAGGGTTTGAGTCCTCAAACCATAGATCTTCTACTCTTGCATCATACAAGCATAAAGACCTCCACGGAACATCTACAAAACAATTTCAAGCCTAGATGACTAACGTACATGTGAGTCACTAAGTAAATTGTTGAATTTAATTAATGTAAAAATCAAATTCCAAACATACAACAATCACACAATAGTTGGAAATCAAATCCCAAAAGCATAAAATAGTTCACATGTACCCAAGAAATTTCTCCTTCAAATCACTTTTTCATTCCATTGGAAAAACTTACAAAGAAACCTCCATAATTTGTTAAAACCAAGCAATAGCACAATCAACAAAATCTCCTTAAATTGAGTGATGTGGCTTGATGTACAAACTCTACAACCTAGCTATACACTTCTATACTATTTGTTTGTACGACTATACAAACATCCAAGCCACTACATGGAATTGTTCCATACAATTGTACAGATATGTATTGTACAACCCTGTTTGTTCTTTGGATTGACCTCTACCTGCATCCATCTCTCTCTCTCTCTCTCTCTCTCTCTCTCTCCTGGTTGCTCAACCTACTCAACTATTCAACTATGTCTAAACCCTGTATCGTAACCTATCTTTATACTTTTCACTAAGACCAAAACACTTATCTATTTTTGAGATTACTTCTAGTTTAGATCATGTATGCATAAAATGCACTTTTTATACTCAACAATCAAACATAAGACTTCAATTTTACTTGAATTACAAAATAGAATTACTTTTCCAAATAGAAAATAGACAATATCTCGAACCACTTATTGTGTATTCACATTATGTATGCATTAAATACACTTTTTATACTCTGCAATCAAACATTAGACTTCAATATTTACTAACATGAATTACAAAATTACTTTTCCAAATAAGAAATAGACAATATCTCAAACCACTTCTTGCGTATTCACATTGAACCTATGCAAAAGTCCCTATCCAACCTATATTTCTCAACACTACTCTTTAGCAAGGAAGGAATTCTACACTAATCCAAATCTATCTTTGAATGCTTCAAACTTCCCTTTTGCCAAAGGCTTTATCAAAATATCAACAACTAGTTGATCTATTGTAATAAATTGGAGCTTCACTACTCCCTTTTAAACCCTATCTCTTATGAAGTGATATTTGATTGCTATATGCATGACCTATCATGAAATATTAGATTCCTAGAGAGTTTGATACAACTCTAATTATCACAATAATGGATTATGTGATCTAATTCTTGATCAAATAATCCTACAAGTAACTCAAATCTAGATGACCTCGCAACAAACAATGTTTAGTTACCATGTATTCCACCTATGTTGAGCTAAGTGCCACAAATGTCCACTTTTGGTTGAACCAAGATATAACTTAATTGATAGGAAACTAAAGTGGCACCCTAACGTGCTCTTCCTATCTGCTACATTGTATGACCAATCTAAGTTTAAATACCACTGCAACTTGACTTATCATCTTCAAGATATCTCATACCATACTTCATTGTGCTCCTCAAATACTTGGAGCACATTTTTTGTCACTACCCAATGCTCCTACACTAGCTTCGCCACAAATTAAGGTATTCACTATCAATCAAATATTTGCCCTCGTGTTAACTACATATGTCGAAGAACCTATCAATTCCTTGTACAACATGGGATTCATCATCTCTTAATCTAAAGCTATCACTTTATTCAAGTTAGTGATCATGGATGTGGCCATAGGTTTGTAGCCCTACATTTGAAAACTCTTTAGCATCTCAACTACATATTTACCCTACTCCACGAAAATCTATCATAGTCTCTGTCAAACCTCCAAACCCAATAAGTAATGCATCATGCCAACGTCCTTCATCTCAAACTCAACTACCATGTTTGCTTTGCACTCTATAATGACCTTTATACTTGTTAGAAACAAGTCATCTACATATAACACCAAAATTAGTAGATCATTCTCAATAAATATGCAATAAAAGCTAGAATTTGATATGATTTTGGTGAAGCCCGTACTTTGCAAATATCCATCAATCTTGGAATACCATGCTCGTGTTGCCTGCTTAATTCCATGCAGGACTTTCTTAAGCCTTTACACATGGGACTCATTCCCATTTACCTCAAAGCCCTCATACTACTCCACGTACACTTCTTCCTTATTGATCATGTTAATAAAAGTTGTCTTAACAACCATTTGTTGTATCCTCAATCCATAAATGAAATGAAGGAGATAACAACTCTAACAGAAATCTAACTCGTGACTAGAGCAAATGTGTCATCATAGTCCACTCCCTCTCCATAGGAGAACAGTCTCGCCACAACCGTCAATTTGAACTTTCTCAATGTTGTAGTCTATAACATGCTTGATTCTATACATCCACTTGGAATTCACAACTAACTTCCCCTCTGATCTTGGAACTATGTCCCAAATATCATTCTTCATGATAGAGATGTACTCCTCCACCATGGCATCCCACCATACCTATTAGTTTGTAACCTCCTTGAAGCTAGAAGACTCAAAATCTAGAATGTTGCTCATTAATGCTATCTAGTCCTAAAACTTCTTCAAAGGCCTACTCTCTCTAAAAGTGCTCCTAAGAGTCTCAGCAAGCTCTTGAGCATCCCTCAATGTCCAAGTGAACCATCAAGATCTCTTCACTTTAAGGCTATTGTACTACTATGGAAATCACTAGTGAGCATGGCTCGACCTTCAAATTTGCATGCTCCTCATCTTTGTCACTACAATAGGCTTATGGGACTTCCTAGATGCAAAGTCTTACTCAAACTTTACATCCCTACTTACTACTATCTTCCTCTACTCTAGCATATAGACCCTATAAGGCTTTGAAATCTCATTGTAACCCATAAATAAACCCTTCTTGTTGGAGGGCTCCAACTTGGTCCTCTCCTCTACCATTACATGGATATAAACTAGACAACCAAAAATGCGAAAAATGACTCACCTCTAGCTTCACACCAATGAATGCCTACTCTAGTGTCTTGTCCTCTGGGATCCTACAAGGACACCCAATTTGGATGCAGGTTTTTTTTGTTACATGCCTCTTCCCAAAGAAACATCGACAAGTCTTGGTGATGTATCATGGCCTTAGTAGCTCCTATGATGAATCGATTCTTTCGATCTACAACCCCGTTCTATTGTGGGTTGTTCAAAACTGTTAGCTCCCTCTTATTTTCTACCTCCTTACAGCATGCATCAAATTCCTTGGAGGTATACTCCCCCCCACCGTCCTATCTTAAGACCTTGATCTTCTTCTTTGTCTAATTTCCAACTAGGCCTTTGAACTCATGAAACATGTTATACACCTCATCCTTGCTCTTTAAGAGGTAGAAAATCATCAATAAAGGAAACATGATACATGCTTCCTATTACACATGCTACTGACAGCGATCCATAGTCATTCATATGGTACTAGATCTAAAATCTCATTAGACCTATGTTCATTGTTTGGGAAAGTGCCCTATCATGCTTGTTATGTGTGCACCCTCCACATCTACCATGTTGTTCAATACTAAACTCTAGAAGAGCTATGACTATCTCCATTCAAATGGGTTATGCCCTTTGATGCAAGTTTCGCACCCTCTTGTGCCACAATTCATGAAGTTTTCACTATTATGCAATAGGGCTCAAACAAGTTCACTCTACAACTTGTACAAATTACCTTTAATAACCACTATTACCCAAATTGTATCTGGGCTAGATTCCTTTAGTCCGATGAGGACTTAGTGGGTTTTGAACTCTGCTATAAAACCCTTATCCTCTATAACCAAAACTAAAAGCAAGTTCTTCACAAACCTAATACATCGTCAAAATTGAAAGAATTACCTAACTCAAGCTAGAAGGGAATAGTACCAATTCATATTACGAGGTACTTGTTATTATCACAAGCTCAACCTGTACTCTAAGTCTTGCTTCTTCAAACTAGAAAATAATAATTGGGCTAATGTCATATGTTGAGATGCCCCATTGTCCACATACCACAAATTCCTCAAAAACGTGCTAGTAGAAAGGTAAGATACCAGTAATAATCTTCTCGAACTTTGGAGCAAACTCATTCATTTGAGTTTCTACAAAGGTTTCCACCTAATTATGCCACTACTTCATTGTACCCTTCTTCTCTAGACACTGTGATGCATAATAACCATGCTTATGACAAATGAAGCACTTGAATTTACTCAAGTTCTTCTTTCCTAGTTGTGAGGTTGACTCTTTCGATGTTTATACCTTAGGCAAGTACTTCTACATAGGCCTAAGTCTCTACGCATGCAAAAGATGCCCACAATCTCCTTAAGCACTTGATCTAGTGTGCACAAGTTGTTTTTGTAACTTAGCCTTACTTAAGAAAAGCACATAATTATTATGTTGGCTTATTGAACTAAAGTAAACTTAGGAAAAGTAAAGTAAATTACTTTAGTGATTATGTTTTAATCATAGCCCTTAATCTTAAGTGAGGCAAGATCTAATCTCAGCCGTCAATAACTTTGGAGATAAGGGTTAGGGATTCAGCCCAATGTAAAGTTATAAAAGCAAGGATAAGGAGAAAACACCATACAACAAAACAAGATTGAGAGAGGCATCTCAGTGAGTGTGGTGGGTTTGAGGAAGGGGCAGCAAGGAGATCTAAATAAGCCAAGGAGGGCTTGATCAACTAAATTAGATCTAGTGTTGTATGTATTTTCTCAGTTGGTTCATTTTTCTCGAAAGGGAGCCCAAGTAAGTTCTGAATTGTTGATGTTTTAGGTAGCATTGTGAGTATTCTCATGTGTGGAGCAAGTGGGCTAAGTGATGGGGCTTTGCACCCACAAAACCATGGTATTTTGATTACCCATGGTATTGCACCCTTTGGAAAAGTATAAGTACAAGAGTGAGCGATTCATTCTTGTGGTCGCCAAGAGAGAATCTTGTGCATGAGAAGGACGAGTAGGCCTCAGACCTCTTGAGGGTTGAGAGGGCCCATGGAGTGGTTAGCAAGAGAAGCGTATTGTGGAGCCGACTGGGCCTGTGGAGGATCAAGTTGAGCGAAGAGAGCTAAGTTGGGTCAAGTGGGTTGAGTAGGCCTCAAACCTGTGGAGGGCCAAGAGAGCCAAGAAGGCCAATGGAGGGCCGAGTAGGCCTGTTGTTGGAAAAGAGGGTCAAGAGGGCCTATGGTTGGCGAGAGACCGATTCTCACAAGGAGAGGGTCAAGAGAGTCAAGAGTGCCTATGGAGGACCGAGCAAGAGCACATAGACATGTAGGAGCATCAGACGTTGAGAAAGAGATTCTCTCAGGTAAGCAAGAGATCTACATGAGTAAAATTCCAAGCTTGTTGTGGGTAAGATATTCAGTTGTGTTGGGTCCAAGGAAAGAGCATGAAGTAGCAAAGGAAATCCAAATCAGCCAGATCGAGGAAGGATCTAGGGTTGGATTTGTTGGATCATATCCAGGGTGATTGTTATATATGTAATTTCCTCGAGGGTCATTTTCCCTTGTACGAGAGCCCTAGATTCTTATTGAAGGACTACTAAGAATTCTATTTTTGGGGCTGAATTTTGTGTTTATCATGCATGATCTAACTACTGTTTTTAAAGTTTTCGTTGTGCTAAATTTGTTTTTTGTTAGACACGTTAGTTTGTTTCAATTCAATAGTTGTGTAAAGTTAATAGAAAGTTGTTATCAAACTTGGTGTGTGTGTGCACCAAGTCTAGTGCCCAGTGTTCTAACATGGTATCAAAGCATGGTCTCTGAGAAGGGCAGTTGGATCCAATATTTGCACACGTGACAGCTCTGAGGGGGAGCTATAGGAACTATTTCATGTAGCAGCAGTATTTTGAAAAACCATGACAAGAGAGTTGGCTAAGTATGGCAGACTACTTGTATGGGTCGTGAAGGCTAGGCTCAGCGAAACTAGTGAGACATGGAGTAGATCATTTACACAATGAGTTGTGGGAAGTTGCAGCCTAGTGCATAGACAGACAGAAATGGCTGAGAGATTCATTCATCAAATGTGTTAGGATCTTGAGAGGAGATCAGCACAGCAGAATGAGAGATCGATTATGATCAAGGTGCAAAGGTCTTGTGAAGAGATCTAAGCTTGGAGGGGCCAGGTATCAGCTAGATTTGTTCCTATGATAGTAGAGTGGCTAGGAAGGCAGTACGGAGATGGTCAGAGCGCTAAGATAGCCATTGGAGATCCAAGTGAGATACTTGGAGTGAACGTCAAGCAAAAACCTTGAGGGTCGAGAAGACCTGCAATCTAGAGTCAAAGGAAGTCAAGCTTCAGAGGGAGTGAGCAAGCTTAGGAAGGGTCAATCTTAAAAGGGAGTCAGTAGCTTTGAGGAAGACAACCTTCAAGTTCAGGAAGTCACAGTACAAGACGGCCATGCAAGACGCTCAAGAGCGAAAGGCTTCTAGTAGCATGATCTCTTTGAAGAAGGGTTCATGTCATACAGTGTGAATTGCATTTGTGTCATATGGAGCAGTTGTGTTAGCAAATCAAGGGTGGAAATGTGTTCCAAGTTCGAAGGGAAAGCCACTTCTAGGTGATGTTGTGAGAATACATCCTTTGTTAAGAGGGAGTGTTGATGTTTTGGGTAGCATCAACAGTATTCCCACGTGTGGGGCACATGGACTAAGTGATGGAGCTTTGCACCCATAGACCCAGGGTATAAACCATGGTTATCAGAACCGGATCGGTCATTGAACCAGTAAACCCCCCGGACCTGGAACTAATTACAACCATACGAAAATCGGTAAAAAAAGGGACCAAAATCCGATCAACCAAAAACACATAAAATGTTCAAATTTTAAAGAAAAACACATATATTCATGTGCAACCATATGAATTCAAACCATTTATACACAAATAAGCAAAAGTTCTCATTTATATAGCATGTTAGGGTGCACATAACCAAAATAGCAATGATTGCAATCCATCTCTAAACCGAAAATACATCAGCAAACAAGTTGCACATGGCCTCTAGCATACCAAAAAAATTATGCTACAACAAATACCTACATATCATCAAAATCATTGTTTATATTGGGATCTTCGTCATCAATATCGCCCTCTAAGCATTAAAATAAGATAGAAAAGTCATAGCATGTCAAGTCAAGATTTTTTTCAGTGAGGGGTATTCTTTTTAGTAGGAGCATGATAAAGGAGTTCAACAACCAATGCCACAAACATCAAGGTACATAAAGGGCTTGGTGCTCTTGATTAAATACTAGTTCCATACCCTCATACATGAGAAAATCCAATGTAGCATTGCAATCCACCCAATCCTAAAATCCTAGAAAGCTCTTAAGTCCATTGGATTTTGAGTGGAATCTAAAATTCTACTTTCTCCATACGAAATCCAATAAGGTCAAAACCACTCTCAAACATCCTAAGTCATTTCATTCTCCTTTATCTTTCATTTTCATCCTTTTACTTTAAGAATTTAACATTACCATTAAATACATATCAATAATAAGGCCATATGCTTGAAAATTAGGCACCTATTAAGGGCTAGTGACCAACTATGACAAACATTAAAAGAAAAAAACAAAACAAGTCCCACTTGTTGCATTCTACATGACGTTAACTAGAAAAAAATGGTTCAAGTCCCCAATTCGAACCGGTTTTTGCCTCAAAATGGTCGTTCTGGTTTGGTCCTTATAACACTAGTATAGACCCATCATATTGCGCCCTTCAAAAAATTGTAAGTACAAGGGTGAGTGATTCATTCTTGTGGTCACAAAGTGAGCATCTTGTGGAAGAAAAGGTCGAATAGGCCTCAGACCCCTTAAGGGCTGAAAGGGCATGTGGAAAGTGGTCAACAAGAAAGCATCTTGTGGAAGAGAAGGTCGAGTAGGCCTTAGACCTTTGAAGGCCGAGAGGGTCGTTGGTGGTTGGCAAGAGAACATCTTGTGGAGGAGAAGGCCAAGTCAGCCTCATACCTATGAAGAGTCGAGAGGGTCGAGGGGGGAAATGGAGGGCTTAGAGTGCCAATGGAGGGCCTAGAGGGTTGAGTTTGGCTGGGGGCCGAGAGATCCAAGTTCGGTCGAAAGGGCCGAGGGTGCCAATGGAGGGCCTAAAGGGATGAGTTGAGTCGAGAGGGCCTATGGAGGTTAGCAAGAGCACAAAGACATATAGGGACATGAGACATTGAGAGAGAGATTCTTGAAGCAAGAGATCAACATTACTATGAGATACTCAATTGTGTCAGGTCCGGGAAAAAAGCACGAGGCAACAAAAGATATTCAAATCAACCAGATCGAAGGCAAATCTAGCACTTGATCTGCTAGATTATATCCAAGGTAATTGTTGTATATGTAATTCCCTCGAGGGTCATTTCCCTTGTACGGGAGCCCTACATTCTTGTAAGAGGACTGATAAGAACTCTATTTTTGGGGCTGAATTTTGTGCTTATTGTGCATGATCTAAAGGTTGTTTTTAAAGTTTTTGTTGTGCTAAATTTGCTTCTAGTTAGACTCATTAAAGTGTTTCAGTTCATTCACTATGTAGAGTTAATAGGAAGTTGTTACCAGATCTAGTGTGTGTATGTGCACCAAGCCTAGTGCTCAACTAAGTCACAGGACACGTCCCTCAAGGTCATTTGTCTCGTATTTCACGTGTCGAATACAAAAAACGACCTAAAACGTGTCCAAAACGATTTTTATCATGTCCTCTAATCGCAACACGCGTTTTAACGTGACGAAAATGTGCCCTAATGTTTTTGCCTCTTAGGACACATGTCCCACAAAAGTCACTCATAAAGGTCGTGCATGGTTCATTTTTTTGGTTTTTTTGGTCATTTTTCACCGTCGAAGTTCGCCGGAGTCATTGTTGTGTTGGAACTTGGTCATTGTTTACTCGTTGGAGTTGTTGTTATGTTGTGTTGGAAGTTCCTTCAGCGATTCCCAACTGTCAAGTTCACATCGACCTGGGTCCTGGATAATAGCGTTCATGGTTTGGAGCTCATTGTTTGAGGCTTAAATTTCTCGTTTTAGAGCATGTGGGGGCCAAGTCAACATTTTCTTGTACTCCATGCGCCCATATCTATATAATTTGTATCAATGTATTCAAGTGTCTTTTTCGGGTGTCGGCTACCATTCACGATTTTTAACTTTTGAAATAGCTTTCTTCATGGTCTTTATAGCTCGATTCATTTGCTTGTTCTCTAAATATCCATCCAAAAACATTTCCCATGTTTTGAAATTTGGTTTTCCTCCTTTTTCTAAAGCATGTTCAAGAAAGACTCTACGACCTGCCTTTTCAATCATTCCTTTTGTGATATAGACATCAATTAGTACATTGAGCACTCTGATATCATAACTTAGGCCATCGAATTCCCACTCTTCAAAACATTTATTGACTCCCTACATATCTCCAAGCTTGACCAATGAAGAAAGCATGCATATATAGCCATTGTATTGTTTTAATTGCAAATTCCAATGGCTACAAAGAGTTGACTTAAATATATAGGGCTCCACCTAATTGAGTCTATCTTGCAATTGCTCACATTTTCCAGGATGTGCAACTTGAGTAAGTCAGATTCATATACTAGTCCACAAGAGAGCTAGAAAAAGAAAATATCAGTCTGATGTCACATGTGCAATATGCAGAATGCCCCTGTTGAGATCCTTGATTTGGTTCTCAATCTGTTTAGTAAGTTAATAACATGAAGATTCAAGAATGAACAGTGAATTATGAGCAATGAACATCAATGATGTAGTAAATTAATAAACTAATACTATATTTCAATAACTTAATATGGATCAGGAACTATATTTCAGTGTTATATATATAATAATATATTATATATATATATATATATATATATATATCAATATATAGAGAGATATATCCACTCGTGTCCTATTTCCAGGGTCATTGCGTCTCGTGTCAAATACTCGTATTTACGTGTTCTTTGTGTCTCGTGTCATGTGTGGTGCTCAAAAATTCTAACATGAAGAATTAAACAAAGAACATTGAATGGGCAAACTTTGTTGTGTCATCTTTTTTTTTATTGAGATTGTTACATTATGCGCTCAGCTGAATTTATTTTGTTAATATACCCTATTTGTGTTTTTATTCAATAGACGTAAATTTGCTTGGAACTAATTGTTGCATTAGTAGGGTAAGAAAAAAACATGGTATCAAAGCTGAAGAACACCGATCTCTGAGTCACAGGTACCAATTTCAGACAAGATCGTCGAGGTTAGGTTCGCTCGCGATGGTACAAGTAGAAATTTCCTTTTTTTTGTAGGATGGTTGAAGAACTTTGCCGTGTAGTTCTACTAGAGAAAAAAATTTAGGAGGGGGGCGAAAAAAAAATTAGGTTGAGATGAAGATAAATTAGAGAGTGGTGGCATGACGGCTAGTGGTCAACAGTGGCCTAGCCACCTAGGCCGCCAACAAACCTAATTGGTGAATAGGAAATGGCAACAGATAGGCTATTGGGTGCAAACAACCCCTAGAGGCTGATGACGCGGCAACGTGTCAAGGCGAAGGCTACGATGGCAAACAACAAGCAAAGTCAGGCTAGATGATGAAGTTTGAACCACAAAACCAGCCAACCAATCGCAGATAGACCCAGGGGGGCACGAGAAGAGACAAGAAGACAGGCCTGAGACAACACCCAACCAACAACCACTAGTCAGGTAATGTTGACATGAAAAGGAACACAACAGAGGTAGCAGCAAAACCTATTGGGGTAGTAGACAAACCGCAACCCACAAAGTGTTGGATTCATGGGTCACCGCCAGCAAGGAAGTGTTGCTAGGTGCAAACTGGGAGAATGTTGGATGTGCATGCAACTAGCTAGGTTGTGGCACTAAGCCAAACATAGTTGTGGTTGTCAAAGAAGCCACACAAGCCAGAACACAAGCATGCAACAAATTCCAATGAACAACAGAGAAACAACTATAGCCACCGCAAGTTTGCAAGAGAAGCACAGAGGCAAATCAATACTCCAGTGATAAAGAACCAACCCAACCAACCTATAGCAAAGAGCCATAGAAAGTATACAACATGTAAATTCAATCTGCGCAGGAGGAAGACAATGATTGCCAGTAGTACAGTTTGTATTAGGGGTTGCAAGAAATTGTAGAAACTCGCACAAGGAGTAGACAGGTAAACCAAGTCGTACAGCCAACGTCAGTAAGTGTATAAAAGACAGTACCAGTTTGCTAGCATGATTGGCAGAGGTCAGCTCTTAGAGGGAGAGAGGGAGACCATACCGATCAAGTTGTAATGGCCAGAAGTTTTCAGTGATTTTTCAATGTCGAGATGGCATCAATCGGTCTGACGTACAAGGATAGGTTGGATGAGGCCTACAACTTCGATCCATGGAAGAAGAGGATAGAGTTGGTTCTCGAGGAGAATAGCCTATGGGAGTTTATAATACCCAAGTTACATCTCCTTCAGACGCTACATCACTGGCAACCCATGAATTGAAAGACGTGAAGGCCAAATGTATCATTATGGATGGAGTGAAGGATCATGTAATCCCTCGCATATTAGGGAAGGATAGTGCCAATGAAATGTGGACTACTTCGATGAGTCTACATCAAAGTGACAATCAAATTAGGAAAATGGTGTTAAAGGGAGAAAATCAAGAACACCAAGATGACTTAATCAGATATTGTGGCATCATACCTCACAAGGATTCAACAAGTTCAATATGAGCTTGGAGCTATTGGGGTAGCCTTTGTGACAAGCTTTCTAGCAAGAGAAAAGCTACTAGATTGGAACAAACTGTGGGATGACTTCACACAAAGGGAGTTCTAGGAGAAATCTTTGTCTACAAGATAGCAAAAGAGTGGGGATGATGAGAGCCTTGCTCTTGCCAGTCAAGCAACGAGTAAAGGTTCGAGTAGTATGGATGAGGAGCCAAACTCACAACCCAAGAAGGGACTTGTCTGAGGTCAAGTGTTTTGCCTAGCATAAGACGAGACAATATGCCTCATAATGTCCAGAGAGGAAGAAAGAGGGAAAGGGCATGTACCTAGCTATAGTTACATCAGCAAAAGCTCAAGAGTTTGCCAAGAAGTTCAAAAAAGAATTTGTACTTGTTTCCTACCTTATCTCACGCACATTACTAGTGGACATTACTAGTGGGTGCGTGGCTGCTAGATAGTGGAGCCACAAGGCTCATGACAGGAGAACGAGAACAATTTGACAACCTAACTGAGTGGGACTCAAAACTACAAGTGGAGTTTCGTTATGATGCCAAACATGTAGTAAAAGGGGTTGGAATAGTGATATTCCAACTTGAGTCAAGGGGCAAGATGGAAGTAAAGGGTGTGTTGTGGGTGTCAAAACTCAGGGGGAGTTTGTTCTCAGTCTCTATGATGGAGAAGAAGGGGTTCTATGTTGTTTTCAAGAATGGGAAGGTACTAATCAAACCCAACAAACCTAGCTCTGACGAGGGACATGGCATAGGAGTTAGAGGGAGCAACATGTATAAGCTAAAGGGCCAGCCTATCCAAGCGATGGCACCAAGTAGAGCAGTGACAAAGAACAAGGAGCAAGTAACTCTGAAGGTTGAGCAAGTAAGAGGGAGTTAGCCTTCGGGTTTAGGAGGGGAGGAACAATTGACAAATTCCTCCAAATCTGTCGAGATGACCTTATAGGATGCTCAAGAGCAGGAAAATTCTAGGAAAGAAAGCTTTGGGGATGTTTCCAAACCAGATGGCAAAGAAGGCTTCCAATTCAGAGGGCGCAGCCATGGCAGCGAATGCAATTCCAAGATCAGGGTCAAATCTAGGTGGCAAAAGTACCTCCCTCGATAGGAGGGAGTGTTGATATTTATAGCTCGTGCAAGTACTTCTGCACAGGCTTAGGTGTCTAGGCATGCATAAGTCACCCAAGATCTCCTTAGACACTTGCTCTAGTGTAAGAAACCTGTTTTTGTAACTTATCCTAGGCTAGACATGGAAAAACGGCATAATTATTATGTTGGCTTATTAAGTTAAACCAAATTTATGAAAAGTAATGTAAATTACTATAGTGATTATGTTTAATCTCAACCCTTGATATCAAGTTAGTTGAGATCTAATCTCAAGTGTTAATCACTTTGGAGATTAGTGTTATGGATTTAGCTCAATGAAAAGTTTAAAAAACAAGGCTAAAGAGAGGGAGAAGACACCATACGACAATACAACATTGGGAGAGGCATCTTCATGAGTATGTTGGGTCCGAGGAAGGGGCAACAAGGAGATCCACATCAGCGAAGGAGGGCTTAATCAATTGGATCAGATCTAGTGTTGTATGTATTTCCTTAGTTGGTCCATTTTCACAAGAAGGGAACTCAAGCAAGTTTTAAAGAACTCTAATTGGGTGAAATTTGTTGTGTCATCCTTTTGTGATTGAGATTGGTACATTTTTCTTTCTGTCAAATTTATTTTGTTAATACCCTAGTTGTGTTTTTATTCAATGAACATAAATCTGCTCGGAACTAGTTAGCGAATTGCTAGGTAAGAAAATGAACAAACTCTTCACTTTTTCCCGTACCCTTGTTTTGTCCTTTACCTTTGCACTTATTTGACAAATCAAATAAAGCTAGGTTCTCAACACCATCATTTTTTGATGGTTTGTGACTCCATCAGAGTCTCCTCCTAGATATAATCATCCCATGGCTTCTCAAAGTTAGTAAGGTTCTCCCAAGCACAAATACCTTTGACAAATGGCTTCCCATGAAGCTCAAATTCCATTCAATGCCATTTTCACTAACTCTACATTTGCAACCCCACCCCCCACCAACTACTGCAATTTGATCCAGAAGTTATGTGACCTTCACAAGATCAGTAACGACTGAGTCCAATCAAGTCATCTCTATGGCTTTGAGTTTGTTTTGCAAGATCATATCCTAGTTCATGTTCTCACTCCAGTAGAGGTTTACTAAGGTATCAAACATCTCATCTATCATCTCCTTTTTAGATACATGAGGGATCAAATGATCATTTATAGTATCCAATATCATATTTTTGGCCTTCACTTCACTCTTCTTCTTGTTAGCTACCAACTACTGTGGATCTAAAAGTGAAAGCACAATGTCCTTAACAATACCCTATAGATCATTCTCTTCTAGTGAGAGTGTAATACTCACCTTCCATGATAAGAAATTTGGGGCACCATCCCATCTATCCTCAAACCTAAGGCTAGCTAATGCCATCTCGAAATTCTACTGCATAAATTCCCAATTATGAAAAATAGTATTGAAACCCTCTAATCGCTAATCCTTCTTCCCTAAAACCCTCTAACTACAAGTCCCTGAGGACTTCAATCAGATAAATAGCTCTAATACCATGTAAAATAGAAATCATGAACCTAGCTTATTAATGTCCTAAGATCCCAATTAAACAAGTAAATCATTGAATTTAATTGATGCAAAAATTAAGTTCCAACCATAGCATCAATCACATAATAATTGGAAATCAAATAATGGAAGCATAAAATAGTTTCACATATACACAAGTAATTTCTCCTTTAAATCAGCTTTTCATTTCTTTGAAAAACTTACAAGGAAACCTCCACAATTTGTAAAAACCAATTAGTTGTACGATTAACTAATCACCCTGAACTAATCAATACATCCTATTGTACTAACTAACTATACAAAATCATACTACCGTCTGTATTGCTATATGGATATATGTATTGTATGGACCTACTTCTTATCTGAATTCATCAGATTTATCTTTGCCTAAATCCTTGTTCTCCCTCTCTCTCTCTCTCTCTCTCTCTCTCTCTCTCTCTTCTAGTCACTCAAAATTGCTCAACTATTCAATTATGTCTAGACCCTTTATCTCGACCTGTCTTTACACTTATAGTTCAGACCAAAACCCTAATCTATTTTTTATATTACTCCTCGTTTAAGTTATGATTGCATGAAATGCACTTTTTAGACTAGACAACTAAATATACTACTTTTCACTTTTTGACTAAAATGAATTACAAAATAGAATTAGTTTTCGAAAATATCTCGAAATACTTCTTATGCTCACAAAACCTATGGAAAAGTTCCTATCTAAGTTATATCTCTCAACATCATCAAGGATACAATAATCAAATCCTTTTCTAAGCAAGGCATCACACCAACCTCAAGACTCATCAAGCTTAATCTTGCCCTAGCCTTACATTCTACAAGAACAAGGCTCCAATATCATGCAAGGCATTAATGCCACTCTCCATGTCTTCTAATAGGGTAGAGACCCTAGTGTTACAACAAGAACTATAATGACCATCATCATCTTCAATGTCATCTTCTTCTCTAGGAATTACATACATAACACATACTCTAGCATCACACCTCTTTATGAATATCCATGATGTCTTTCTCTCTCTCCTTTTCTTCTCCCATGGTTTCCTCATGAACCCTAGCATCTTGCTCCTTACAAGGCTTCTCTCTCATAGGTTTTACTTTTGAACCATAATGTCTCTAAGACAACTACATAGATAGAGTATAATGACGATAATAATAGAAGAATCATATCCTCTCTTTAGATATAGAGTAGGTAAGGGAGGCTAACAAAAAATAAGACATAGGTTCACATAATAACCAATAAGGCAGCCCCACATGGAGCCCTCTACAATACAAAGATGTGCGTGTGTCAAGCTAGGCTTTATCTAACCCCCAAAGTGAAAAACCCTCCAAGTATGATCCTCCTTAGGCTCAAGGCCCCTCCTCCAAGATGGAGCACTTTCCAAAAAGTTGTTAGTCTAACGATCCCTCTTCCACAGCAGTCCAAAATCAAAGTGTTCTCATGCAAAGGACTCCTCTTCTAATTATGTCGTGTCCTCTCACATGCCTAACGATACTCTCATGTGTGCCAATGTGGTTATTAAGGTCCAATGCTCCTCCTTGACATATGTGTGTAAATCCATCAATATCCTCCATGAAGTATGATCCTCAACCCAAGCATTCTCAAATCAAGTGTCCAACCACGAAGGTGTATATCACATGATCTTAAGCTCCTAGGGCTAAGTGCCCTCCTCCAAGTACCCAATGCTTCTCTTCCTTTGTAGATATAACCTCTAATTGAGAAACTAACTCTTCCATTGTGTGCACCTAATGGGTTAGTCATCATGTTGATCAAAGTAACAATCTCCTAGGTAAGGACATCATGCCAACACACTAACCTAGGTTAAGCATCCACCCAAACTAAGCCATCCATTTGTCCATGAAGCACAACCAAGGGGCCAAGAGGCATGGCAAACTCCTAGTAGGGCAAAAAATATTTGGCAAAACTAACATTAAGTTGTGTGTGTGTGTGTACGCAACTCTCATTTCTGATTTAGTACCATGTCATTCTCTTTTATTCTTATTAAATTGATTTGCCTAAGGGAACTGATCAGTGGTTGTGCTTTCATATGCTTGCTTTTACTTTTCTTTGGTACACTTGTTCTTAGGTTCACTCTCCTTTTCAAGGTTGCACTCATCTTGGTTGAATTCTCTTCATGTGTTGTGTTTCTTTGGGGTTAGTTATTAATTTCTTTATTGCCAAATTTGGGTTTGTGTTGTTCCATTTAATTTTCTCACTATTTCTTGTGAATCTCAACACATAGAAACTAGGATATGGAAAATCTAAGCGCAAAAGCAAACTTTGAGAAAAATAAGGGTGAAAGCTTAAAGTAGTTGATGTGTACTCAAATGCAAAAGAGGGTTCTAAAGAATATCAAGGCCCAAATAAGGTTTGTACCAATTCATACAAGCACATTGCAAAAGCATGAGAAAGAGAAAGAGAATATGTTCTTCAAAACTCTAATTGTCAATGTATTTTTTCCTTCAATGGAATACACATCTCAAGGAAACCCTTTGGTTACACATCTCAAGGAAACCCTTTGGTTACTTCCCCTCATTTCGATGATGATACCTGGGTAAATCAACCAGTTGAAATTTTGGAAACTTAACCCAACAAGAATATTGATTGTGTGAAGCCTAATAAAATCCACAAAGGCAACTAGCCCGAGGACTTGACCCCATGACCTCTTGTTCGTGATTCACAACACTCAACCACTCGAGCTAACACACTAGGCTAAACAAAGGGACATTGGTGTCTATCCATGACATGTAATTCACCCCACTCTCTAGCCCATAAGCAAGAATGAGAGTATTGGTACACCTTACCAACCCCACACTAATATCCATAAACAACTTGCTCACATGTACATACCCTAAGCCCCTCCAGAATTTGAACATGAGGAGAAAACCCATGTTCTTAATCGTTAGGCCTACTCGTGCTATACATAATTGTCACTATATAATTCATGAATACCTTATGAAACAAGTTGGTGTTGATATTAGAAATTTAGGATAAAGATATCCTAAAGATGTATGCAATTTTGAATACAAAGGTCATTCTTAGCTCCTAAAACAAACTCGATTTTTTAATATATTTTTCTTCATATGAAGAAGCTAAAAACAGTGAATCATAAAATAAAATATTATCAACAATAATGTAATGACTAAAAAATAGAGTGCACCATGTGTCTCATTGACTAAGTGGTGCACAAACTCTAAATATTAAGGATAGTGATATGGCTAGCTCAATCATTAAAACTTTCCAAGGTATTGACACATAAGTTCTGAACTACTAGATCACCAATGGTTGTTTCTTTTGAGTGCCTTTTCCTCCTTATAAAGCTAGTTCCAATTGACTTGTAGACTAATTTATCTCAACCCTTGTGAGCTTTTTGATATTAATCAAATGGAAAATTCCATTTACTTTTAAAAATAAGCATCTATGCTTGACATACATAAAACAATGGATAAGGCAAGGGTCCCTTAGTATATTGAACACCCCAATCTTGGTCTTAGATTTCCTAGACTAAACTTACAAAAAAACACTAAATAAGAGTGGATATATAATCTAATGCAAAGAAGTAGCTCTTCAAGGTCCTAGAAATCTATAGTATTGTAGATAATCCCAAACATCAACCTCTCACAATGCCCACTAACCTATAGATAGGCAAAAAAAGTTAGAATACCCATATCACTCCTAAAGTATGCATGTTGCAAAAGGTTTGGCACATCTACACTCAATAAGTTTCTAATTCCATAAATGTAAGGCTACCACTATGACCCTCAATAGAGAATGACAAAGGAGAGCATCCTAAGAATGTCTTAAGTTTCAACTTTTACTGACATTCAACTAAAAACGAGAATATTGTACACAATGTCGAAGATCAAGTGCTAGGTATGCCTTTTGGGGACAAAGGAAAGAGATGACTATAAAGGTCTACCATATAAAATATATAGAATCTAAGATAATCCATTATAAAGGAATCTTATTCCTCACGTACGTAAGAATGTACACACTAGAAGCCTTAAGGGTTGGCTCAATTGATCAAGTTCTTGTTGTTAAAGCATCTTTGCTATTGACAGGTCACAATTCAATTCTTTCGACACTCTCTGGGTCAGGGTCCGTGGTTGAGCCAACACAAATTGAGATCCCCTTGAGTGGATCTGCCTAGTACAAATATTCGACAGACATAGCAGTCACCAATCTCCAAGGTCCATGAACCACATAGACCCAAAAAAAAACAAAAGAAGAAGAAGGAATGTAAATATTGGAGTGTATATTTGGGGTCGATGTTAATAGAGCCTAATATCCCTGGACTATAATGTTTTCCACACATGTTCAGTGACTTCTACCTAATTCCCATAATGAAGAACGATTGCAAACATGTCAAAAGGTTTGTAAATTGCCTGGCATAAAAAGGCCACGCTATCTATCATCATTCTACGCCATTAGGCTATGGTAGTCCATGTCATTGTGTCCGAACGGGTCGATAGCAGCAAAATTATTTGTTCTATATGGTGTTCTATTACCATCACCCATATGTAGATCACAACATGTCACATTGCGATGATTCTGGGATTTTCAGAGTTTCCCCTGTTATTTCCCTATGTTATACCAGCTTGTATAGGCTAGAGTTGTTATAGATGAAGGTAAAAAAGAAAACGAATGTAAATATTGGAGTGTGTATTTGGAGTCAATGCTAATAGAGCCTAATATCCCCGGACTAGAAAGTTTTCCACACACGTTCAGTGACTTCTACCTAATTGCCATAATGAAGAACGATTGCAAACATGTCAAAGGCTTGTAAATCCCCTGACATATAAAGGCCACGCTATCTACCATCGTTCTATGCCATTAGGCTACAGTAGTTACCATCGTTCTATGCCATTAGGCTATAGTAGTCTGTGTCATTGTGTCCAAAAGTGTTGATAGCAGCAAAATTATTTGTTCTATATGCTATATGGGGTTCTATTACCATCACCCGTATGTAGATCACAACATGTCACATTACGATGGATTCTGGGATTTTCAGAGTTTCCCCTGTTATTTCCCTATGTTATACCAGCTTGTATAGGCTAAAGTTGATATAGATGAAGGTGGCCTGCATGCCCGGACCCATTGTGTCAACATACCTTGTGGCCTGCGAACCACAACTCAGTTGCTTTCATAATGTCAGTTAGACTATTGCTTTCATAAACTAATATATAAGGCACTGAAAAGGAAATGAATTAAAAAAGAGCAGACAAGTAAAACAGGCGTTGCAGGTATATACCTTCAAGGAATGATTGCTTGGAAGTCCATTGAAACGCTCCACTTCAGCATTAGTGGTTGCTTCAGCTCGGGCAGAGAACTTCAACTTCAATAGGCATTGAGAAAAAGCCCAGTTCACAATCTCCTTCTAGAGAAACAAAATGCAGATAATGCCGATAAGTCTCATGTGAAAACTTTTTAACCCTCTCCGTTGATTACTATACAATCTTCAAGTGAAAAGCCAGAAAAATCGGGTTGCAGGAGCTGAACATCAATTAACATTCAGCCAGCATGATTGTATATGATGTCCTCTAGGCATCCTTATCAATAGGGTGCCATATCTCAGTTACTTTACTCAAAGAATGCCTTCCTGTTCATTAATTGCTGCCAAGACTCTAAACAATGAAATCAAAGTGGACAGCTTACATGATAGAAGTAGTCCCTTAACAAGTAGCAGATCTTAACCCTCTTTGCATTGTGCTAAAGATAACTTCGAACTTGCCTATTCTGGCCACAATTGTAAAGCATAGCAGTCTAAATACGTCTGCGACCAGCCCTTGCACGCCTGATGCTAACAACAAGAGAATCTCCTAATTCACCTAGAGCTCTTCTTCCAACTAGCTTTACTCCAAACTTTTCACACAAATAGCGTAATTTAATTTCATCTCCTCCTTTGACCTTTCTAAGTTCATGTGCCTGTTGTCGTTGCACCAATGCATACAACTTGAGTTGTTGATTCAACTGTGACTGTAGATGTTGGGACACTCGCTTGTTTGAGGGGCTGCATTCAGATTTTGTATCATCATTGGCTTTTCTTCTGGGCCCGTCAATAATAACCCTCAAGAGTGCCATTGACTTGGGATCAGATGATTGGGGATCAAAAAGAACAGAGAATTTCCCAAATTCTAAATCAGGCTCCCAAAATAAGTTATCAAGAAGAGCTGCGCGGCATTCATTGTCCTTTGATAATCCTCTTTCTATAGAGGACATTGTCATTGACTTACTATTAGCAATATTGGCAATATTTGCTGCCTCCCGCAATCCACTTAAAAATGCACCATGCATAGTTGCAGGATATTGGCGACTTGTGGCCTCCCCGGCAAAGAAAATCCGTCCATTTCCCACACTTTCTGCTAAAGTGTCATAATCACTACCGGATGCTCCAACTGCTATATGCGAATATGAACCAAGAAAATGATCATCTTTCCCCCATCTTGTACAAACTGTTTGGATGGGATCAGGCACATCAACTCCTCTTGGACCATAAATACCTGTGAATGTAATCATGGGTCTCATAGATCACTAAATTTCTAACATCCAAAAACCGAAACAAGCTAAAAATCCACAAGATCACTATATGTTTGACCTTTCTGTAACTGAAGTCATACCTCTGAGAATCTGAAGAACACGATGCAGAGCATCCTCTGGGCGCATGTTCTCGAACTTCGTTGCTGCTTCTCCAGCTACAAGGGCCATCAGAAGTGGTCCTCCAGACACAGAGGCATAACTATAAAACAAAAAGAACTCACCCGTTTGACTTGTTTGATGATTCAAATGGCCAAATGTATCAAGATCGGATTCCCAAAAAACATAGGGAAAGAGCATGGCAATCTTGTCCAGCAATCCAAAGCCTAATCTCTTAATAGCATCTACTTTGCTTCTAGGCAACTCCGGAACAAAGCTGATCGAACCACTCTTTAAGACCCCTAGGGGAACTGTACAGAGAGCCATATCTGCTTGGAACACTTGACCTTGAGCAATTACCTGCACACCATCGCTACCACTGTACCTAATTTCTCGTACAACCCTTTCATAAAAAATAGGAACGTTTTCTGTCATAGCATGGATCATCCTACCATTACCTCCGGCAAGCAAGCAATGATCGCCATCCATCTCGTAAGGATCGTCCTGATCCCAAAATGCAAGGGACAATTCAGATAGCAAACCTGCATTGGCATACTCAAGGTTAGAGAAATGCCAATTCAATAACTGCCTTTCCTCTACCTTTCCAGCGACCCCATAAAGTTGCCTCAATGTGTCTAGACACGAACCCAGAGAAACATCCTCTGCCAATTTGCCCATCATCTGCCTTATTTGATTCGCCTTATCTAACAACTTATTGAATGCATCTTCAACCTTGGAATCAATCTCTGCATCAACAGGCCTACCATCTGGCTGATAAAGAGGGCACTTATCTCTTACCTTGTGAAGGGGAAGGCACAACTGCCTGGACAAAACTGCGAGAGGATTGCCATGAATCCCCGTGATAACACTGCCCCCAAGATCTGCTGCGGCAACCTGGCCCTTTCTCCCCATTATGTATGTAAACACTCTCCCCCCTGGCCTACTCTTGCCTTCAACCACAACCACCTTGCACCCTTGTAACAGAAGTTGCCGTGCAGCGGCCAAACCCGCCAGCCCGGCCCCGATGACCACCACACTAACCTTAGTAGCTTCTTCTGGCACCCCTGACTTTATTGCAGGAGCAACTCCAAAATTGATGTATCCATGCACGAAAAGAAATTTATATGCAGTACTGACTAAGCTCCTATGTTCTCTATTAATTTGCTCCATTACATGCTCCTCACTTAACCAAGCATGTACATTTTCTCTCCATCTAGCAACAATGTGATTTCTTACCACTACATAGTTGGCTTGCTCTGTTCCTCCCAAGGTTGACACCACGCCGGCTTCAATCTCTTCTTCTGTCAAACGATCCACAGGAAATCCCACTGAATGTGCAATCATGGCCTCATTATCCAGGTCCTTCTCCAGATTAATACCCTTCTTTTTATTCACCATTTCTCCACCCAGATGCTTGTTGATGATTTCGTCAATCAACCTTTCATCGTAGCTTGTAGGCCTTGGCTGCTGCCTCAGTGTCCTTGCAGTAGGTGCCGCCATGGAAGCTGCACTTGACTATGCCTCTGAGACCCTTGGAGACCCACTTCAGTAATGCATCAAACGGCAGAGAGTACTGATGTTCGAGGATATACTATACCAATCATGCCCACTTCACTTAACCATTAAAATCCAATTCTATAACAAATTATTCTGCTATGGGACCAGAAGCTGAATGAAGCATACATCAATAAAGAAACTCAAATTGCAGAATTAAGTCGTACTGGGACAAAAGAATATACCGAAATGTGCCCTAACCGCTCAGGTACCCGGAAAAGGTCTTCAAATCATCGTTTCATGATATTTGAATTGCGCCCTTGGATGAGCTTCCAATGATTTCTGTGGTTTTGAATAAAACTTGTATCTTCTTCCTGCTATGTATTCAGTACCCACCCATAAAAAAAACAACACAGAAGGATTTAGTTACTCAGTATTAATTCGCTGCAATTAGAGTAAACTCCACCCAAACACGCTAATGCTCTCCAGCCCTGCGTATAATCCCCTCCTGTTTGATTCTGTATACCGAAAACCCCAGTTTGCAGAAACAAATTGAAATTTTATTTAAACTGCCACAAATATTGGCAAAGGTATACTTCAAGCCTTGGCTCGGGAAGATTAGGGATTTTGGCTCTTCCTTGCAGGGTATTTATGATTAGGTTTCACTGGGCCATCAAATTTATATAGTTTTCATAATTTAATTAAAGATTATTTTATTAATTGTTTTAAATAGAATTTGCTTGCAAAGTGCATTTTACAATGTAGATCTGTTTTAATTATTTGATGTTTGTAGAGTAACTTGAACCCTTAAATGTGATTTTGTAATCTCCTTAATCTTTGGATATTAACTAAGATTTTGCACTTGGTATAGGTTTGTATATGGAGGGGTTTGTTTCTTTAAGATTACATAAATTCAAAAATTAAAATAGGTTTATGTTTTTTTATGCTTGGTTGAGTTTGTTTTGATTTAAATCTATCAATGTGATTTTTTCAATTATATAAATATTTAGATATTATTTAATTTTATTGATAAGTGTTTTTAATTAAAATTAAAGATTGTTATTTTTAATTTTTTTAAATAAAATTAATATTATTTTATTATTATAAATTTTATTTAAATGGTTAAGATATAATAATTTTAGGCATATTCTTAGTTATTCAAAATTTAGTGGATGAAATTAGAAGTTACACAACTCAATTGATATTATTTTTTAATTTCAAAAATTATAGGAAGGTGTTTGTTCCACTTCCTAGTTTGGTTTTTCGGTGGTTGTGTGTGCATTAGTTTGGTTTTTGATGGTTGTGTGCGCATTAAGAATTCATTCACCATTTCACAATCACGTTGTTGTATGTGTGTTGAGAATTCATTCACCATTTCATAGTTAGGTGGTTGTGTTATGAATTCACTAATTTTTATGTTAATGTATATGAAATCGCTTAGTGGTTGCATATGAGATTTATTGGATTATTGTATGCTGCCTCTATATCATGATCAAATCAGCTGAACCTTGACCCATTGGATCATTGAAACATGACTTGCTATATTGTTGTGCAAGATCAAAACTAATGACTCGCTAGATCGATCACTAAGGCATTTCACTCTTTGATCGTTGAAGTATTTCCAACGAGGATTGTTGTGCAAGATCAAATCCACTAACTATATGGATCGGATGCTTGTTAGATCGCTAAAGCAATTTGCTTGCTAGATCACTAGAGTATTTCTTCACTTCAACCATGCCTTCCTTTTTATTCGTGCATTCAAATTTATGTGGATACATTGAAAGAAGTGAAAACATGATTTATCGTGTTTTTTAAGCAGGCATGCACAAATGTTAACAATATGGTTTAAAATATCAAATAGAGGATGCAAATCATGTGTTTTTTAAAAGATGTCAATCAAACCCGTAGTTTCAGGAGTATTCACATTTGTCGTATGTCTGCTATGGCTGAGATCTTTGGGACACTAAAGTATATACGCCACAATCCCATTAACGGGTCTTTTTTGAAACTTCAATGAAATCCTTACATTTTCATTATGTTACACATGAACTCTTCCATCTTAGAGAGTTCATGTGTAACAAAATGAATGGTATGCCCAAATTTTATTCTCAAATACCTTACCTTTTCTTTCCCCAAAAAATAAGAACTTAAAAAAAATATTAAATTCAATGACTTCATCACCTCCAAAATAATCTTTGCCAAAATCTCATCTAAATTTAGTGGATGATCCAATGAAGTTAATGAGGGGATCCTAGATGGAGGGGAGTTATTTTAACCTTGAGAATAAGAGATGTATCATGAGATGTATGTCTTGATGTTTATTATGGATTGGTGTTTATCGATGTTTACTAGTCATTTAATTTAATTAAAACGGATTTACATTGTAAAATGCCCTCTAATATTTTCTTTGTATAAAGGTGGGTTTTTTGTCCCACAAATAAGTAGGTCTCATGCATTAATTGGGTGTCTTGCTTAGTTGTGACCTTGAAATTAGATTGTTGTTATTATTATTATTATTATTATTATAAAAAAACATAAAACTAGAGTGTGTACATTGCGATAAAGGTTACAATAAAACATGGATGGCTTTCAAATTTATAATCCAAAATACACCTATCCAAGTTTTAAGGGCTAATATCATCATCATAAACATAAACACAAAGGCTAGTTGGCTAATATAAAAATAGATATCAAAGAGCAGAAGGTACAATCTTCTTGTTAGGTAGATGATCTCTATCAATGGGATTTCAATGCCCACCATGAATAAAATTCCCATAAGTAGAGGGATAGGATCGCATCCACCATTATTAGTTGCTCAAGGCATTTTCTCATGGAAATACGTAAGTCACACCAAGGGAATATATCACAATCAAAGGGGGAGGGGGAGGGGGCTTGGGGGGTGTGTGTGGGGGGTGGTTTGGTGGGGTGGGGTTGGTGAGAGGGGTAGGTCAACAATGGTGCTCTGTACTATGGCACTCTCTGCATTATAAACAAAATATCTATTGAAAATAACAACAAGAAATGTTAAAAATAACATCAAGAAAAATCCTAATTTAATTTATCCTTGAATTAAATTAGGAATTAAATTGTAATTCTAATTATCATAACAACTTGTAATAGTTAACTAAGTAAATTTGACTTAGTTGGCTCGGTTAATTTGAGTTGGTAGTCTATCTAGAGTCATGTAGAGTGGTTTCTAAATTTTAGGGGTCGAGGTTGAGTTGTTTTGAGTTGTAATTATTTAATTCAGATTAACTAAGTTAAATTTAGTTAAACTAGTTCCAACTAATGGAGGAATTAGTGGGAGATCTAGTAGTGGGGTGTAACTTATTGTAATGCCCCTTCCTAAATTAGTTTGGAACGAGACTAATTATTATATTTTGGGGCCAATTTTGGAGATAGTGGGGCCCATTTGATTTTTATTAGGAGATTAGACTTAGGATAAGTTATTTTGTCGTGGTTAAATTACACATGGGGGCCACCCACACTAGGGAAATACGCACTCCCTAGTTCGGTTTGCATGGAGGTGGTTAAGTGGGGGCTCACGATGGAGGTAAATTTGGAGGGAAAAGTGCTCCACGAATCTACATAAGGAAGGCAACTCTCCTCATTTCATTCATCTTTAGCATATCGAATTTCTCTTTGGTTGCTCGAGCTGCTTAGCCGAGTCACTTGTTGTTTAGCAAGAGTTCTTCAAGCGAAGAGCTCACCCTTTCTTCCGGGGACTTCGAGTGCCACCCTAGGAAGGTTTTTCTTCATTTCTTCAGGAGGAGGATCTCATTGTGATTTCCAACAATTACATTCATCTATGGGCGGTGCGCAATACTAGAGGGCGCAGTGAAAAGGAGGTTGATTTTGCTTGTGGTGTCTTGCAGTGGAGTTTGGGTGAGAGATTTTCCAAAGAGAAGGCATCGGAGGATTGCTGACATTTGGGAGAGTTTTGGAGGTGGAGGACTGTGCTACCTTGCAGGGTGACTTTTGCACTTCTTGGGCCAGTGCAGAGGCAGCAATAGGTGCTCATGTGGATGGTAGAGTATCAATATTTGAGGTTGAACTTCATCGTGGAGGTTAAAGGAAATATTTGGAGAGGTGATTGCAACATTTTTGGAGCCTAGAGGAGGATTTCGTTGGTGTTCATTGCAAGTCGTATTTCTAGAGTTTTTTTGAGGGCGTAGGGCCTATTGGAGGTCGAATTTGAAAGGCCAAAATCCGGCCAAACCATTTCTGTGTTTTTCTGGGTTTTTGACAAGGATCTGAGATATAAAGTTTTGTAATTTCATGAGCAACGAAAGTAGAGTTTCCAGCCGTATCTTTGAAGTAAGCAGTGTAGAATTGTTGGGGCCTTTGGGGATCGATTTTGGGAGGTCAAAATCAAGCCAAACTGTTTCTGGATTTTTGTGGGTTTTGATCAAGGAGATTGGGGCTCAATTTGTAGCATTTTCTAAGCTGCGAAAGTGGAGTTTCTTGCAGTTCGTTTCCAGGTAACAATGTAGTTTTATAGGCAGCACCGAGCATTAGAGGAGTAAACATTTTCCAATACTTTATATCATTGTCTCATCCCTTAGATTATGTCATGCTTTCCTTTGTGACAAGCCCATGTGAATTCATCCATACTATTGTACTGCTCCATTGATTAATAAAATGGCTCAGCTGGTTCTATTTCTGGAGTTTTTATGAGCATGTGTTGATTGTTAAAATTTTCTGTGTTGAGAATCATTTTTGCTTTACATATCACGGTTTGTTTAAGTTAAGAACATTACAGTGGTATCAGAGCATGATCTTGGCCCAGATGTTGGTAACCAATAATGTCATGGGAGATTTGGGCATGTATGCACATTGACGGGTCACATCGTACACAACCCATGGCTCAAGGGACATTCAGTACGCAAGAATTCTGGGGTGGAATCCGCCAAAACGATCAGAGGTTGGCTTAGTTGAGGGAGGTGTCAAACCAGATCCATCCTTGTACTTATAGTAGAGACACTAGAGGTTCACAAGCTGTGGGAGTACAACCATCTACACTATGTGGGGAAAGTTAACAAAACCAGGGCACCAGATCCCCTGAAAAGGAGTTGGCAGGCCAGAGACCATTAGAGGATAAGTCAAGGAGACAATTTTGCTGGTGGAGACCTAGTTTTAGACATCAAGGGCTTAAGGAGGAGATTGAACATGAGGCAGAGGACAAGTGGGCGTATGAGGATCACATTGGTATACCCAGTGTGGCACAAGAGTCACCATTATTGGAGGCCTCTTTGATAGCACCAATTGAAACCTTAGGGCAGAGAGTAGAGCATACACCCATAGGGCCATCCATTGATGAGGTGTCAGGAGACACATACATGTCCATCGTTGAGAAGGTGACATCCATTGTTGAGATATCCGGGGTCATGACCGAGTTTTCAGGGGATAGAAAAGCATGACAAGATGATTAGGTGTCAAGAGACATCACCACCGTTGATGAGGAGCTAATAGGTATAGAGGCACCCAGATCTAAGATAGAGTTGCGGGATTACAACGACCTACAACAACATGGAGAGCATATAGAGGGGCGTGAGCTAGTCATGGAGGGGCATTTCGTGACTTATGTTGAGCCCATGCTGGACGAGGACGAGCAGTCTTCTTTGGGGCCAGCCACTAACTTAGAGTTGATAGATGCACAGACAATCAACAAAGTTGCAATACTTCCAAATAATAGCTCTCTCTGGGCTTATATAGACGGGGCTTGCAACATTGCTAGATTACCTTTGCACCACAAAGAGAGAGATGTAGAGACTCCTTGAGAAATTTTATGTGTTGACGAGGATGGTGAGTTGAGGCGACAAGAGTTGCGCAAGGTGCAACACTCTCAGGATGGAGGGCTTGTTCTATGTGCTAGGGTTTGTGCATTGGATCCCTCTCTTGGGGTTGGATGGTGAGAGATTCTGAGTTGGTACTCGGTGGAGTGGGCTAGACTCATGGAGATGGTCATAGTCCAGAGTAAAGCTCAATGGGAGCTCTCAGACATTGAAGGTGTAAGAGGCTCAGGTTGGCATTAGGATCCAGGTGGGGCTTCCTATCCGATATCAGACATGTGGGATGACTATGGCATTGATGAGGTAGTCAACCCTGTGCCTAATCACATGCATTCCTTAGGGAAGTTCCAGTTGATGCTAGTGGCTAGGTGGTTTGTGAGTAGACTCCATTGGATGTTTTGGAATGTTGGTCGCGCATGGGGACGCAGGATGATTAGAATTCTCTCGCAGGAGTTGGTTGGAGGAGGTGGCATGGGTAGGCCATCGGACCGAATATTGTATGGAGGCGATGTTCTCCCATAGAGTTTTATAACTCAGGGCTCATAGAGGATTGGTACAACAAAGATATCCCCCTAGCAAGAGTGGAGTTAGGGTGCTCAGGTCTACTAGGATGGACGAGGGTACATGACACGTGTCATGGTGGGGTCACTATTAGAGTGGCGGACACTTTGGCACGTGCATGATACCATATGTTACAAGGTGGTATGATAGTAGGCAGTGGTACACAAGACTGCACAGAGTTGGGTCGTAGCATCCAATATTATATGGAGGGATGTGGTCTGATGCATACAGACCCAATTCTAGGCCATAACACCCAGTGGTGTGCGAGGTTATGCAGGGAGAAGCAGTGGTCTACATAGGAGCATGGAGATACATGGTGGTATACCATAGCATGTCAGTTGACACCGTGGGGTAGGAGGAGTGACTCGCATCGCATTGAGGACGTGTGGGGAATGGCAGGTACAGTGACACAGGAAGGACACAGGAGGGTACATGATGGTATAGTCATAGTGTACAAGGATAGGTTGCCGCATAATGTGGCATTTCATGGAGTGCGGTGGTACTTGGTGGTATGCAATGACACACGATGTGGTTCAATGGGCTCTTGGAGCATTGCCTCCAGGGAGACTTATGGACATGGACAGTAGGTGTACCATTGGACGCAACTTACCTAGGATTGATGCTGACATTGTTGAGCATATGGGGACACCATGTTTAGTGGAGGCAGGGCTACGAGGGAGTTATCAGCATATCCCAAGCAGAGAGAGGGTCGTCCATAGGATTTCTCTTGAGCATTCTGAAAGACTCTTGATCATACTCTTTGGGACATACCCACACACCATCCTCTAGTGTTGCTTACAATCACAGATAGTTTGGTTTTTGCCATTTGACACCTTTCATTCAGGTAGCTGGGCATGGGAGACTCACCCTAGGTAGTTGCATGAGACACCGCGTATCATGGGTCGAGAGGAAACTCTCCAGTTGAGGCACTTGGTAGGTGCACGATTTAATAGTTACAGACTTAGGGATAGCATGGTTGATTGTTGAGGTAGCATATGTTCCACCTCTAGGCTCACACTTGGGGAGGTGACCGAGAGGGAGTTACATGGTGCTTTTTCAGCTGGAAAACTTGAGGCGTTTGGTGAGCATGAGGTTTTGAGGACATGGTCCTTATTGATAGGATGATGCATAGGCTTATGTTAGTACTTGGGCACATCATCAGGAGTTGGGATAACATATCTCGCTATGTGATTTGGCATACACAGAGCAGTTGGATATTTGTGGCACATGTTCTTGATTCTAAGTGCCTACCTATTGGATTCCTACAAGAGGCAGAGATGGGGCCCAAACAGGTCCCAACAACTAGCAACATATCACAGTGGTAGGCAGAGAGGATTGGGGGTTGTGGACCTCCAGTATGGTTATGGGATCTAGGGATCCAATGGATTGGTGGGGTACTCCACTCCTTAGTGAGCATGGTTGGTATAACAAGCAGACTGATTCATTCATAGGCAGATACATGGGGGATCACTGAAGCCCTCACCATAGAACAAGGAAGATTGTTGCTAAGGATTTGGGCTAGCCATGGAGTGATAGGTGTTGGAACTATTGATTCACTTTGGCAAGATTAGCCTAGCCTCAATCATGGTATAGATAATGGCCGAGAGTTATAGGAGAGGAGGCTTTGGTACAAGCATGCTAGGCCATCATTCATGACCAGAGTGTCACGATGTCAGCAGGATAGGTTTCGTCTGTGATGGGCAGGGGATTATAGCATAACAGGGCTGAGTGGTTCAACTACCCATAGTAGTCAGCTAGTTTCTACAGGGGAGGGTCTTCCAGATCTTCCATTTGGTTTTAATGATTCATTGATGGTGTGGGGAACTTCACCGGTGTGGTAGGGTGATCGACATGAGGAGATCAGGGGAGGCCTGGGTAGACAAGGGTTCAATTTCACCAGGATTGGATTACATCTTGAAGAGTTTACTCTTGTAGTGCATGAGATGGATTACTCAGTAGGGAAATTTCATGGGGAGTTGGGCAGATTCCTACATTATCATGATGCTCCACTTATTGCTAGTATGCAAATGACTTATGATACCTATATCTGGTTGGACAACGAGTGGAGCAAGGTGTGCTTAACATTGATTAGGATGGCTTGGGACCCTGGTATTAGGGGATTCCTTCATGTTGAGATAGTTATGATATTGGGGATGACTCAATGGTACATTTGAGACCATGGTATTATTGGTGGTTTTACAATGGTGATCAATAGTCAGAGAGGGCACTTGTTTAGGCATTGCCTGAGGACAAGCAAATTTTGGGAGAGAGGACTATAATGTCCCTTCCTAAATTAATTTGGAACAAGACTAATTATTACATTTTGTTGCCAATTTTGGAGATAGCGGGTCCCATTCGATTTTTATTAGGAGATTAGACTTGGGATAAGTTATTTTGTTGTGGTTAAATTACACATGAGGGCCACCCACACTAGGGAAATATGCACTCCCTAGTTCGGTTTGCATGGAGATGGTTAAGTGAGGGCCCACGATGGAGGTAAAATTGGAGGGAAGAGTGATCCACAAAATCTATACAAGGAAGGCAACTCTCCTCATTTCATTCATCTTTGGCATATTGAATTTATCTTTGGTTGCTCAAGCTACTTAGTCGAGTCACTTGTTGTTTAGCAAGAGTTATTCAAGCGAAGATTCATTTCTTCAAGAGGAGGATCTCATTGTGATTTCCAGTGGTTGCATTCATCTCTAGGTGGTGCTTATTACTGGAGGGTGCAGTGAAGAGGAGGTTGATTTTGCCTGTGGTGTCTTGCAGTGGAGTTTGGGTGAGAGATTTTCCGGAGAGAAGGCATCAGAGGATTGTTGGCTTCTGGGAGAGTTTTGGAGGTGGAGGAGTGCGCTACCTTGCAGGGTGACTTTTGCACTTCCTGGACCAGGCAAAGTCAACACTAGGTGCTCACATGGAGAGTAGAGTATCAATATTTGAGGCTGAACTTCACCATGGGGATTAAGGGAAATATTTGGAGAGGTGATTACTGCATTTTTGGAGCTTGGAGGAGGATTTTGTTGGTGTTCATTGCAGGCCATATTTATGGAGTTGTTTGGAGGGCGTAGGGCCTATTGGAGGCCAAATTTGCAAGATCAAAACCCGGCCAAAACATTTCTGGGTTTTTGACAAGGATCCTAGATATAAAGTTTCAAAATTTTCTAAGCACTGGAAGTGGGGTTTCCAGCCGTATCTTTGTAATGGACAATCTAGAATTGTTGGGGTCGATTTTTGAAGGTCAAAATTGGACAAAACCGTTTATGGGTTTTGGTCAAGGAGCTTGGGGCTGAATTTGTAGCATTTTATGAGCATCAGAAGTGGCGTTTCTTACAGTTCCTTTCAAGCTAGCAATGTAGTGTTCTAGGCAACGTCGAGCATTAGAGGAGCAGACATTTTCAAATACTTGATATCATTGTCTCATCACTTAGATTGTGTCATGCTTTCCATTGAGTCAAGCCCAGGAGCATTCATCCATACTATTGTACTACTCCATTGATTAATAAAATGGCTCAGCTGGTTCTACTTCTGGAGTTTTTATGAGCATGCGTTATTTGTTAAAATTTTCTGTGTTGAGAATCATTTTTGCTTTATATGTCACAGTTTGTTAAGTTAGGAACATTAGAGTCGTATCAGAGCATGATCTTGGCCCAGCTGTGGGTAACCAATAATATCATGGGAGATTTGGGCATGTATTCACGGTGACGGGTTACATCGTACATCACCCATGGTTTAAGGGAGATTCAATATGCAGGAATTCTGGGGTGGAATCCACTAGAATGATGAGGGGTTGGCTCAGTTGAGGAAGGTGTCAGACCAGATCCATCCTTTTCCTTACAACAGAGACACTAGAGGTTCACAAGCCATGGGAGTACAACCATCTACACTATGTGGGGAAAGCCGATAGAATTAGGGCACCAGATCCCCTAAAAAGGAGCAGGCAAGCCAGAGATAGTTAGAGGATGAGTCAAGGAGACGATTTTGCTGGTGGAGACCTGGATTTAGACATCAGTGGCCTAAGGAGGAGATTGAACATGAGGTAGAGGACACACGGGAGTGTGAGGATCACATTGGTATACCTAGTTTGGCATAAGAGTCACCATTGTTGAAGGCCTCTTTGATAGAACCAATTGACACCTTGGGGTAGAGAGTAGAGCATACACCCATAGGGCCATCCATTAATGAGGTTCCAGGAGACACAAACATGTCCATCGTTGAGAAGGTGACATCCTTTGTTGAGATATCTAGGGTCGTGATCGAGTTTTCAGGTGATAGCACCGCACGAAAGGATGATGAGGTGTCGAGAGACATCGCCACCCTTCATGAGGAGCGAATAGGTACAGAGGCACCCAGAACTACGATAGAGTTGCGGGATGACAACCACCTACAACAACATGGAGAGCACATAGAGGGGCGTGAGCTAGTCATGGAGGGGTAGTTCATGACTCATGTTGAGCCCATAGTGGAGGAGGACGAGCAGTCTTCTTTGGGGCCAACCACTAACTTAGAGATGATAGATGGATAGACCATCAACAAAGTTGCAGTACTTCCAGATAATAGCTCTCTTTGGGCTTATAAAGATGGGGCTTGCAACATTGCTATATTACCTTTGCACCACGAACAAGAGATGTAGAGACTCATCGACAAATTTTATGTGTTGACCAGGATGGTGAGTTGAGGTGACATTAAGTGCGCAGGGTGCAACACTTGCAGGATGGAGGGCTTGTTCTATGTGCTAGAGTTTCTGCATTCGATCCCTCTCTTGGGGTTGGATACTGAGAGATTTTGAGTTGGTACTTGGTGGAGTGGGATAGACTCATGGAGATGGTCGTAGTCTAGAGTAAAGCTCAGTGGGAGCTCTTAGACATTGAGGGTGTTGGAGGCTCAGGTTGGCATTGGGATCCAGGTGGGGCTTCCTATCCGATATCAGACATGTGGGATGATTATGGCCTTGATGAGGTAGTCAACCCCGTGCCTAAGCGCATGCATTCCTTAGGGGAGTTCTAGTTGATGCTAGTGGCCAGGTGGTTTGTGAGCAGACTCCATTGGATGTTTTCGCATGTTGGTCGCGCATGGGGGCGCAAGATGATTAACGTTCTCTTGCAAGAGCTGGTTGGAGGAGGTGGCATGGGTAGGCCACCGGACTGAATATTGTATGGAGACAATGTTATCCCATAGAAGTTTAGAACTTAGGGGTCACAGAGGATCAATACAACAAAGATATCCACCCTAGCAGGAGTGGAGTTAGGGTGTTTAGGTCTACCAGGATGGACGAGGGGACATGATGCGTGTCATGGTGGGCTCATTATTAGAGTGGCAGACACTTTGGCATGTGTATGATACCATATGTTACAGGGTGGTATGATAGTAGGTAGTGGTACACAAGACTGCCCAGATTCAGGTCGTAGCATCCAGTGTTATATAGAGTGATGTGGCTTGATGCATACAAACCCAATTCTAGGCCATAACACCCAGTGGTGTGCAGGGCTATGCAGTGAAGAGCAGTGCCCTGTAAAGGAGAATGGAGATAAATGGTAGTATACCACAACATGCCAGTTGACACCATGGGGTAGGAGTTGTGACTCGCATTGCATTGAGGACATGCGGGGAATGCCAAGTGTAATGACACAGGTAGGACATAGGAGGGTACATGATGGTATAGTCGTAGTCGGGTGTATCCAACGGTGTACAAGAATAGGTTGCCACATACAGTGGCATTTCATGGAGTGCGATGGTACTTTGTGGTATGCAATGACACACGATGCAGTGCAATGGGCTCTTGGAGCATTGCCTCCAGGGAGACTTATGGATAGGGATAGTAGGTGTACCATTGGATGTAACTCACCTAGGATCAAGGAGGACATTGTTGAGCATATGGGGACACCATGTTTAGTGGAGGTAGGGCTGCGAGGGAGTTATCAACAGATCCAAGGTGGAGATAGGGCCGTCCATAGTCTTGAGCATTCCGGAAGACTCTTGGTCATACTCTTTGGGGCATACCCACCCATCATCCTCGAGTGTTGCTTACATTCACAGAGATTTTCGTTGTTTCCCTTTGACACTGTCCATTTAGGTAGCTGGGCATGGAAGACTCACCCTAGGCAGTTGGATGAGACACCACATGTCATGGGTTGAGAGGAGACTCTCTAGTTGAGACACTTGGTAGGTGCATGAGTTGATAGTTACAGGCTTAGGGATGGTATGGTTGATTTTCGAGGTAGCATGTGTTCCACCCCTAGGCTCACACTCAGGGAGGTGACCGAGAAGGATTTACATGGTGCTTTTTTAGCTGGACATCTTAAGGCATTAGGTAAGCATGAGATTCGAAGGACGATAGTCCTTGTTGGCATGATGATGCATAGGCTTCTAGAAATACCCAGGCACATCATCAGGAGTTAGGATAACATATCTTGTTGTGTAATTTGACAAACACAGAGCAACTGGATATTTCTGGCACATGTTCGTGATTCTAAGTGCCTACTTATTGGATACCTACAGGAGGCAGAGACGGGGCACAAAAGGATCCCAACAACTAACAGCATATCACAATGGTAGGCAAAGAGGATTAGATGCTGTGGAACTCTAGTATGATTATGGGATCCAGGGATCCAATGGATTGGTGGGATACTCCACTCCTTAGTCAGCATGGTTGGGATAAGAAGCAGACTGATTCATTCACAGGTGGACACATGGGGGATCACCAAAGCAATCACTATAGAACAAGGGAGATTGTTGCTAAGGATTTGGGCTAGCCATGGTGTGATAGGCGCTGGCACTGTTGATTCACTTTGGCAAGATTGGCATAGCCTCAATCATCGCATAGATTATGGCCGAGAGTTATGGGAGACGAGGCTCTGGTACTAGCATGCTAGGCCGTCATTCATGACCAGAGTGTCACGATGTTAGCCAAATAGGTTCCTTTTGCAATGGGCAGGGGCTTCTAGCATAACAGTGTTGAGCGGTTCAATTACCCATAAAAGTGAGTTGGTTACATATGGGAGGGTCATCCAAATATTTCATTTGGTTTTAGTGATTCATTGATGGTGTGGGGAACTTCACCAGTGTGGCAGGGTGATTGACATGAGGAGATTAGGGGAGGCCCGAGTAGACGAGGGTTCAATTTCACCATGATTGGATTACATCTTTGGGAGTTTACTCTTGTAGTGCATGAGATGCACTACTCAGTAGGGAAATTTCATGGGGAGTTGGTCAGGCTCCTATATTATCATTGCAGAGGGCTTTTGATACATGTATCTGGTTGGATAGGAGTGGAGCAAGGTGTGCTTGACATTGATTAGGATGGCTTGGGACCCTGGTATTGAGGGATTCCTTCATGTCGGGATAGTGTTGAGATTGGGGATGACTCAATTGTACATTTGGGACCCTGGTATTATTGGTGGTTACAATGGTGATCAACAATCAGAGAGGGCACTTGTTTAGGCACTGCTTGAGAACAAACAATTTTTGGCAGGGAGGACTATAATTTCCATTCCTAAATTAATTTTGAACAAGACTAATTATTAAATTTTGGGGTCAATTTTGGAGATAGTGGGGCCCATTCAATTTATATTAGGAGATTAGACTTAGGATAAGTTATTTTGTTGTGGTTGAATTACACATGGGGGTCACCCACACTAGGGAAATATGCACTCCCTAGTTTGGTTTGCATGGAGGTGGTTAAGTGAGGGCCCACGATTGAGGTAAAATTGGAGGGAAAAGTGCTCCACAAAATCTCTATAATGAAGGCATCTCTCCTTATTTCATTCATCTTTGGCATATCTAATTTCTCTTTGGTTGCTTAAGCTGCTTAGGTGAGTCACTTGTTGTTTAGCAAGACTTCTTCAAGCAAAGATCTCACCCTTTCTTTGAGGGACTTTGAGTGCCACCCTGGGAAGGTTTTTCTTCATTTCTTTAGGAGGAGGATCTCATTGTGATTTCCAGTGATTGCATTCATATCTCGGTGGTGAGTATTACTGGAGAGCGCATTGAAGAGGAGGTTGATTTTTATTGTGGTGTCTTGCAATGGAGGATGGGTGAGAGATTTTCCAGAGAGAAGGCTCGAAGGATTTTTGGCATTTGGGAGAGTTTTGGAGGTGGAGGAGTGTGCTTCCTTGCAGGGTGGCTTTTGCAATTCCTGGGCCAGCGTAGAGGCAACACTATGTGCTCACGTGGAGGGTAGAGTATCAATATTTGAGGCTAAACTTAATCGTGGAGGTTAAGGGAAATATTTGGAGAGGTGATTGCTAGATTTTTGGAGCTTGGAGGAGGATTTCAATGGTGTTCATTTCAAGCAGTATTTATGGAGTTATTTGGAGGCCATATGGCCTATTGGAGGTCGAATTTGGAAGGTTAAAATCCGGCCAACCCATTTCTGGGTTTTGCTGGGTTTTTGACAAGGGTCCCAGATATAAAGTTTCAGAATTTTTTGAGCTCCAGAAGTGGGGTTTCCAGTCTTATCTTTGTAGAAAACTATTTATAATTGTTGGGGATCACAGTGCCTTTGGGGGTCGATTTTGGGAGGTCAAAATTGGCCCAAACCATTTCTGGGTTTTGTGGGTTTTGGTCAAGTATCTTGGGGCTGAGTTTGTAGCATTTTCCAAGCAGCAAAAGTGTGGTTTCTTGCAGTTCCTTTCAAGCCAGCAATGTAGTTTTCTGGACATTGTTGAGTGTTAGAGGAGCAGACATTTTCCAGTACTTGATATCATTGTCCCATCACCTGGATTCTATCATGATTTCCATTGAGGCAAGCCCTAGTGCATTCATCCATACTATTTTACTGCTCCATTGATTAATAAAATGGCTTAATTGGCTCTACTTTTGGAGTTTTTATGAGCATGTGTTGTTTTTTAGAATTTTATGTGTTGAGAATCGTTTTTGCTTTATATATCATAGTTTGTTTAAGTTAGGAACATTACACCTGTAGTATTGGGGTGTAACTAACACCGCTCAACCGGTAAATTGAAGATTCACTCATAATTAACTCATGCATGTCAGATCAGAGAAAGACCCGATTGAGATTAGAGTTCAAGGACAATATACTATGAGTTGTAAAATCATCTAATTTAAACAGATGGTGCATGCAATCAGAAGAAGGCTTAAAATAAATCATTCCTTAATTAGAAAACTGACTAATTTTAGCCATTCGAATTTCCTTTAAAAGGAGGAATGAAGGCACATGTTTAATCATTGTTTTGGTGAGCATGAGTTGGTGAGATTGAGCAATAGGAAGCACAAGTTTGTGCGTGGAGCTTGTGAGGGCAAGGAAGTAGTAGATTGGAAGGCTAAGAATTTGGCTAAGTATTGGCCAAGGGCAGTTAGTGAGGTAGAGGATAGAAAATACTTGTGGAGGTTGAGCTCAAGGTTGAGCGGAGCATATTGTATTCATCCAAGACTTGTCTAGGAAGTAGTGAAATAGATAAAGATAGTGCAGATGTTGCTCGAACTCTAGCAAAGCATTGTAATCTTCTCATATTTTCTGATTAATGCAATATACAGATAACAGGGGTTTTTAGTTGTAGTTTTCCTCAAGAAATTATTGGGTTATGTGTGATTGAATTATTTCTCTTATATGCTTCATGATTTCATTGATTGTTTATTGTTTTCGTTGATGAGTAGAGTAGATTCAAATCAATCGTTTTAGCATATTACAATCTGTAGTTTGAATCTACAAGGAATTCCTACATTATATCAGAGCTATATTTATAGAAATTTCTAAAATACCAAGCAATATGTCCCCTCTAAATATATGCACTAAACCAAGTCAAGACTCAACATCTAAAGAGAGTTGGCTCATCATGTAAGGAGGCACCCCATTGTTCTAAGAGCTTTTGAAAAAGCCTTGGCTTGAGCTCCACCTTGTTATCCTACACCTAGATTTGCAAGTGAAGGTTGGCACATATCAAAGCTTCATGATGTTAAGTAACTTGCAATGATGCTGAACACTTTTAGAAACACAACCATTTTGTCCTTTTCCATAAGAAAAACAAAATTTATGTTCTAACTAATCACCATATTGCATTCAACTCAACAACCCTATGAAACTTATCACCAATAAGGGTTTACTTCTAGCTCTCGGTGGCAAGAAATAGTTGGATATAGAGCAGCCATGTGCACTCTTGTGTTGATTTAACATAGATGGAACCAAAAGAAATGTTTCAACCACTTCCTTATGACAAAAGGGGCACTTAGGTTGGAAAACTCCCAAAGATTAAAGTCGTTGGCCAAGAGGATGACCACCCAATATCAAGGCCAAGAAAAAAATGCTTTCTTTGATTTGATATATGGCTTTTAGAGTTGAAATTTTCAAGGTGTTTACTTAAAAGGTAGCTCCCAATTTTTGTGGAGCAAAGCATTGAAAATGGGCACCATACTCAACCATTAAGAACAAGCTTCTAGATGATATTGTTTTGGGCCTTTAGAACAATTCCACTTCCAACATCATCACCAAGTAGTGAAGATTTACAAACCAAGCTTAAGAAACAAGTCATTATGATTAAGTTCATGCACAAAATTTATAATTGGCTTGTTCATTGTAGTTAAATTGAATTCAGCCTTCAAGGCAAGTTAGAGCTTCTAATCTCTATTATAAACATCCAAAAGATCCTCAAGCTTAGTGATACTCACTTGTATAAGTTCTTAGACAAAAAATCATACAAATATTGTCAAAGGTTTATTATTAAATTACAAAAGGGGGAGACACAATGTGCAATTCTTATTGAAAGACAAATCAATGTCGAATGACCTTTCTAAAGTAATTAGGTTTAATAGCTTCTCATTCTTTCCTTGCATTCTATACTATAGTTGACCTGTTGATCTTTCCCTAAACTAGTGTCAAAATAACTATTGTAGGTTTGCATTTCTCCAATGCCTTTTACTAAGTGGAGGACATAGAGAAATAAAATTCCTCAATAATTCTTCGAACTTTTCTTGCACTCCATTAGCAAAATTACCTACTGCACATACAAGGCCTAACCCTGTCAAAAGGAACTAGTCCTACCCATCTCTCCCCAATCCTTGGAATTGAAACAAAGGTTCTAATTAACTGTATAGAAGCCTTTCATTCCATTTGAATATGCTTCTTGATTCTAAAGAGGATATGATGGAGGGAACCCAACAAGAAGAGCAATCGACATGTGTCATAATGGAAACTTTGGAACATATCTGAAAATGATGTTGCCAACAACATTAGTTAGTAATTTGCATGTCCAACTTCTTGGTTATCCCTTGAAGAGCCACTTCCCACATGATTTATGTGATGCCTAAAATGCAAGGGACTATCCATGAATTTGAATCCTTGACTACACTATAACCATGGTGAGAAACCTATGTTAGCTAGCCACTCTCGGAGATCATATTGATTTACTGTATTGTCTAAAACATTTTCAATTTGGAGCTTGAGGTAACATTGAAAATTGGAAGGTAATCCATCATGTTATCCTTTGTCATCTTTTCTTAGAAAATGGTATGGAAGGAAGGAGTTGCCTACAAAGTGATCATAAACCCACCACACAACAATTGACTCAGGGAAGGGGGAAGGTTTTAAGACATGTTTTCGATGATAATCACATCAAAATTCATTTGTCGACGCGTTTTGAACCAACAAGTGTGGTTCACCGTTAGGACAACATGAAGAATCAGATCATGGCAACAAGTTAAATAGAGAGACCGATCATTCAAATGACTAGAAAAAAATGATTAATACGGGTGAATACCGAAATGACGAAGGAATCTCTACATCTCTTAAGGAATGCCATATCTGACTTCAACTTAGAAACCTGTGAGCATGCCAGTTCAAAATGATGAACCTTAGTCGTAATGGCCTTTCCGTGCATGGATGTAATTATTGAATTAAGTATTATGTGATCCATATCAAGTTTTTGAGACATGTTTTCGATAATAATCACATCAAAATTCATTTTTCCACGCATTTCAAATCAACAAGTGTGGTTCATTGTCAGGACAAGATGAAGAATCAGATCATGGAAACAAGTTAAATAGAGAGACCGGTCATTCAAACAGCTAGAAAGAAATGATTAATCTGGCTGAATATTGGAATGACGGAGGAATCTCTACATCTCTTGAGGAATGGTAGATCTGACTTCATCTTAGAAACCTGCAAGCGTGCCCGTTCAAAACGATGAACCTTAGTCAGAGTGGCCCTTCCATGCAAGGATGTAATTATTAAATTAAGGCTTATGTCATCCATGTCAAGTTTTTGAGACATGTTTTTGGCGATAATCACATCAAATCAAAATTCATTTGTCGACGCATTTCGAATCAGCAAGTGTGGTTCAACATCAGGACAAGATGAAGAATCAGATCATGGCAACAAGTTAAATAGAGAGACCAATTATTCAAATGACTAGAAAGAAATGATTAATCTAGGTGAATACTGGAATGACAGAGGAATCTATGCATCTCTCAAGGAATGGCATATCTGACTTCATCTTATAAACCTGCAAGCGTGCCCGTTCAAAATGATGAACCTTAGTCGTAGTGGCCCTTTTATGTAGGGATGTAATTATTGAATTAAGGCTTCTATGATCCATATCAAGTTTTTGAGACATGTTTTTGGTGATAATCACATCAAAATTCATTTGTCAATGCGTTTTGAACCAACAAGTGTGGTTCATTGTCAGGACAAGATGAAGAATCATATCATGGTAACAAGTTAAATAGAGAGATGGTCATTTAAACAGCTAGAAAGAAATGATTAATCTGGGTGAATACCATAATGATGGAGGAATCTCTACATCTCTTAAGGAATGCTAGATCTGACTTCATCTTAGAAACTTGCAAGCATGCTCGTTCAAATTTAAAATTGGAAAATAGGGCCAACTTCCACATTAGGACAACTCATATGATGGAGATGATTATTTCATTGGATTCCTCTTTCAGAGAGGTACAATTTTGATATAAATATCATCTCATTCTGAAAAGAAGAAATGGAATTTTGAATTTATTCTTCTCATGGACAAAATTGTCAAGGTCAACCTCAGTTAAATGTAGGCTCATGAAGCCCAATGGATGTGTCTCCTCACCCTCAACGAATTGTATAAATAGGAGTAACCCTTATCTCATTTAGACACTCACTCATCTCATCACATCATATTCTCTCTCCTCTCTTGATTGGGTCATACACTTGGAGGCTCTCTCTTCTTCGCACGTGTGGAAGGAATGCAGATTTCAGGAGGCCGAAATTTTTGTGATTAGGGTAGTATTAACCAGTGTTGACTTGGGTACTTTGATCGAGCGTTGACTTCTGTTTTTGGGCCAGAACTTCGAACTTTTCAGGCCGCATTCTTTGGCACACAAATTGAGGTGATTGGGGATAGTTTGATCACGTTGACTGCAATGTTGACTTTTTGGTTTGACCGCAAAAATTACAACACTGATTTTTTGGGTTGACTTTGACCCTCTTTGGAGGCCGTACTATTACACTGCTTATTAGAGGTTGGTTTGGGGTAGCTTTTACCACCGTTGGCTTTCTAGTTATGGTTGCATTGACTGTTGATTTGGAAGATCTGTTTTGGGCTTGTATTTATGATATTTGTACTCTCTCTTTGTTGAACTATTGAAGAATAATAAGAAGATTTAATCAAAGGGTTTCCCCACATTACGGATTTTCCCTGGCATCCGCCACATCTTGTGTCTTCTTGCCTTGGCTTGTCTTCTGCATATGATTTTATGTTCTATCCTCATTTACTGTCAATGTTTATAAGTTAATGTGATTGCTACTAGATATAATTGGAAATTGTCATTGGGCTGCTGAAGGAACATTGAAGTAAATTGTGCTTAAGCATAGAACATACCATTGTTATCTAAAATTAGCACGGTAATAGAGCTCAAGTGAAGACAAATCCCAAGCAAGAGTGAAGAAAAGCAATCACTAAGAAAAGTTGTTGTACAAAGACTTGGAACTAGTCCCAATGACGACTACATCTTTCTTGAAATTCGAGGATAACTTTAAGGACAAGTCTAATTATGATGCATGGAAGATGACTTTGGATTTGACATTAGAAGAGAATGATGCCATGGACTATGTCATAAGGAGAATAGCAGAGCCTCCTTCAAATTCATCGTTGCTGCACAAACCAAGTACAAGAAAGATGAGGTAAAATCTAAGAAGATTATTGTTGATTCCATTCATAAGTCTTTGGTTACCTATATTTCTGATTTGGAAACATCTAAGGAGATGTATGAAAATATGGTTGGGATGTTCAAAGTAAACAATGCAAATCAAATTCTCTTTCTCAAGAACAATCTGAAAGATATCAATATGGATAGAGGAGAATCCATCCAATCCTACTTCATGAGGATTACTGAGATCAAGAACGACCTCTGATCTATTGGTCAAATAACTGGTGACCAAGAGATCTCTCTTAATGTCCTTGGGAGTCTTAAAAGAGATTGGGATGTGTTAAAAAATACCATTCTCAATAATGGCAGAAGTATGGAATTTGATGAAGTACTGGCCTGATGCACTCAAGAAGAAATAAGGATGATGGAAAGAGGCAAGCCCTCAAATGGAAACAATCATACTTCCTTCTTTGCAATATGATTCAAAGAAGGAATCAAGGACAAGGGTTCAAGTCAGGATTCAAAGAAGGAAGAAAAGGAACATGATTCAATTGTAATAGGTTTGGCCACTTCGCTAAAGAGTTTCCTCACAAGAAGGATACTCCCAAAGATGATGCCAACAATAACAACAACTTCAAGGGAAATGGAAATCAAAGGAACAACAAATTAAATAACAAAGGAAAGATGAATGCTCTTGCTACTCGAAATGGAAGTGGTAATCCTCCCAAGAAGCTGAGAAACTCAAGTATGAAGAAGTTAATGTTGGTGTAAAGAAAAAATAGTTTTATCTTATTTCTACCCTCTCCACTGCCTCTCCTCCAAATACATTGGACCATTGGTTGATTGAGAGTGGTTCCTCAAGGCACTTCGCTGGGTACAAGGAATCCCTATCTAACTTGGTTGAAAAGAAGATGAATATGGAGATTATACTTGGGGATAATTCCACTTATCCCATGAAACGAATTGGGATTGTTACCCTTCACTTAAATCAACGTCAAACCCTTCACCTACAAGAAGTGTTATATGTACCTGATCTGAAAAAGAACTTGGTCTTTATTTCTATGATGGAAGACAAGGGTTTCAAGGTGTCATTCATTAATGGGAAGGTTCATATTTGATAAAGGAACCCAAGAGATTCATTCACTCTTGGATTTAGGGTTGAAGGTCTCTATCAGGTTGGAGGAAGTCCATTGGGAGAAATGACTTGTGATACTTCTTTTTAATTTGAATTATGGCACTAAGATTTTCTCACCTTCAATTCAAAGCCTTACCCGATGTAAGGAAGATGGTCACAGGGATGCCTGAATTCAACTTGAATCATGAAGGTGTTTTCCAGGGATGTGAAGTTGGTAAACATACAAGGGGACCATTCCCCTCAAGTGAGACTCAAACCACCAATATTATTCAATTAGTCCATTATGATCTACCAACTATGTTGTGTGTGACATCTTTGAGTGTATATTTGTACTATGATATCTTTGTGGATGACTTCTCTCACAAAACATGGATCTATTTCTTAAAGGATAAGGATGAAGTATTCAAATGGTTCCACTCCTTCAAAGCCTTGGTCGAGAATTAAATAGGGAAGAAGATCATAATATTGGGAATTGATAATGGGACAGAATATGAGTCAAATGAATTCAAAGACTATTGTATAGAAGCTAGCATTAAGAGGGAAACCACTACCGCATATACTCCTGAAAAAAATGGTGTTGCCGAAAGGAAGAATTGTACTATCATCGAAGCCACTCATGCTATGCTTCATGATCAAGGTCTTTCGAAGTTCTTATGGGGAGAAGCTGCCAACACCGATGTGTATGTCCAAAACTGATGCCCACATCAAGCTTTGGACTTTAAGACACCCGAAGAAGCATTCACTAGTAAGAAACCTGATGTTTCTCATTTTAGAATTTTTTATTGTCCTGCATATTTTCATGTGCCGAAATAGAAAATAAACAAACTAGAAGCATCTAGGAAGAAAGGAACATTTTTGGGCTACAGTGAAACTTCAAAGGCATATAGAATTTATGTGCTTGGTCAAAGGGAAGTGGAATTAATTCTCACTTTTGATGAAGATTCGACACTTAGAAAGATCTGAGATCTTCCAAATCCTAGGAAGGACAATGATGGTGTTGATGCAGAAAAGCACGATGAACCTCCGTTTGATGAACCAATTCTCGATGTTGAAGGTCTGACGGATCCCATTGATCCACCTCCTAGTGAGCCCTCTACTTCAAGAAAAAGGCTTTTGTTGCTCAAATATACTCTTGAAGATGCTTAGAAACATACTGCACCTAGGGGGACATTTCGTGAAAGCAAGAAGTTAAATAGGTACCAAGGGTACTTAGCTTCCATGAGTACCATTGTACAATTTGAGCCTTGCACATTTGAAGAAGTTGTGAAACAACAAGTTTGGAAGGATGTGATGAACGAGGAGTATGAGTCGATCATGAAGAATGATGTCTGGATGTGGTTCCTAGACCCAAGGACAAGTCAGTGGTCACTTCAAAATGGCTCTACAAGATCAAGCATGGAGTTGATGGGAGTGTTGAGAAATTCAAGGCCATATTTGTAGCTCAAGGATTCTCTCAAAAGGAAGCAGTAGACTATGATGAGATATTTTCACCAGTTTTTCGATATACCACCATTCATTTGATTATAGCCCTTGCTACCTCACAAGGATGGAACCTACACTAGATGGATGTCAAGACTGCCTTCTTGCATGGATAACTTAAAGAGGAAGTGTATGTGGAACAACCCGAGGGGTTCGAGGTTGAAGATCGAGAGACAGATGTATGCAGGTTGAAGAAATCCCTCTATGGGTTGAAGCAAGCCCTTAGGGCTTGGTATGAAAGGTTCGAGAGCTATCTTATGAAGTTGGGATTTACAAGGAGCGATGATGACCCAAACCTATATTTCAAGATTGAAAATGTTATGAAACCAGCTCACAAAAAGATAGAAAAGATAGATCAACACCTTAGAATTCAGCCTCTTCGAGGGAGCAACCTCCTTTACATTACACAAATGAATAATTCTTAGATTATACAAATGACAAGACCTCCTTTCTATATATAGGAGTCTAAGGGGTCATAATATAATCAAAGCCGACATAACAACAGTAATGTAAGGACAGAATAAGAACAATAGTGGGCTTCTATGGGGCACAATAGTAACAATATGGGGACTATATGGGTATAACAATATAATAAGGGGGTTGTACTAATAACAATAAGGGGTTACACTAGTAGTATAGGGACCTAACATGCCCCTCTCCTTCAAAAAGTGTTGTCCTCAACGCTTGAGTAGTTCTTGATGCTTCTGTATAAAATTCTTGTCCTCCCAATTGGAATCTTCAGTGGGTAAGTTCTTCCACTCAATGAGATACTCTAAAATTAATCGATTTCGTAGCTGTCGGTTCTTGTTTCTGTGATTGCTCCAGGTTCCAATATGATTTTTCCTTCCTCTTCAAGTTCTGGCAATATTGTTTGAATTGGGATCTTTTGTAACTTTTGAATGAGTGGCCACACTTCTTCATCCTTTTTCCATTCATCCCTTGCTTTGTGTATCCAATCTGGTTGGATAATAGAAATAGCACAAAACAATGCTTCCACATCCTCATCCTTTCTTGAGAGTGCATCTGCAACAAAATTTTGCTTCCCTTTTATATAGATGATGTCAAAGTCATAACCCAACATATTTGTGACCCATTTTTTTTATTCTTCTAAAGATAATATTTGTTCTAAAAAGTATTTAAGACTATCATGATCCATTTTTACCTTGAAATGTCTTCCCATTGGGTAAGGTCGCCATTTCTTTAGTGCATGTAGTATTGCCAAGATTTCCTTCTCATAAATAGCTTGCTTGAGATGTATTCGTAAAAATACCCAATCACCTACATAAAAACATTTGTCATTGCGATGTTGATCTATCTATTGTTTCATTCGATTTTGCACGAAAGTGGTGTTATCCTTTAAAAGTTGGAGAACTTTTTGTTGATGCTTGATGTGATCTTTCATTGCTTGAATCTTTTTCTTCTTGATATGTCCTTCTACCTTTAGAGTTTGAGGAGTGGTAATTTCTTCCAATGCTTTACAAGATATGATCGGATTCATTTCTTGATGCTCGATGTGATCTTTCACTTCTTGAACATTTTTCTTCTTGATATGTATTTCTATCTTGATAGTTTGTAATTCCGGCCAATGCATTACAAGATATGGTTGGATTCATTTCTTCTTTCTCGATGTGATCTTTCATTTCTTGAACCTTTTTCTTCTTGATATTTTCTTCTATCTTGAGAGTTTGAGGAGTGTTAATTCTTGCCAATTCTTTACAAGATATGGTCAGATTAATTTATTCTTTCTCTAGGGTTGGTTCCTGATGTATATCCTCTTCTTTTGATGTTTCCTGATTCTTTTTTTCTTCCTCTTCATAATCTATGTAAAATAATTTATTCTCAGCACACTTATGACCTTTAGTGCATTTTCTATCACAATTGTAATAAAGCCATTTTTCTCTTTTTTCTTCCAATTGTTGTGGTGTCACCTTGTAGGTTGTGGAAGGCCAGGAGAAACAACACTTCCATATTTATAGTTGTGAGGGGTAGAATTCATTGTTTCCATAATTTTTCTTTCCACTTTTCTTGCCAACCTGAATGCCTTCTCCAATGGATCAGGTTCCCAAAGATGAACCTCATGTTGAATGTTATCCTTTAAAGTCCCTACGGAGACATCAATCCTCTGCTTCTCTGGAATATCATTTTCCCTTATATTCAATTTTTGAAAGTCCTCAATGTGCTCTTCCATTGAACACTTTAGTTTGAGATTTATCAATTGGCTAAAAAAGGTATTTCCCTTTGTATCCTCATAATGTGCTATCATTTCCTCCATGAAAATTGACCATGTGACAAGTGGTTTACGAGAACAAAGCCCTTTATACCATAAAAATTGATTCGGTTCTAAATAATTAGATGCAATACATACATTTTGTAATAGTGGTACACCATGTAGATCAAAATATTTCTCCATCTGTAGTATCCAATCTACTGGATCCTTGCCATCAAACTTCCTCATCTCATTTTTTCTTGATTTTAGGAGCTTGATCTTGAAACAACTGTAACTCTATAATTTTAGATCTTCCAGTTATGAAATCGTGACTTGCAGTAGTCCTTTTTGTCCTCTTTCCAATGCCACCAGTCTAATTGAAATTAGATTCTCCAAGAAAGAGTTATGCACAATCTCCCACGGTGACCTGATTATAGACTAGTTGAGTAGAGCAAACTTGTACGACGTGCCACGTGTCACTGTTTCAACCTTTGGATCTGAAAAATGTATACAAGAAACTATAATTCGTCCTCGTTCTGTAACTTCTTATGAAATTTAAATATGATGCTCAAAACAAGAGTTATGACTATTTTCCCCAGGTCACCTGTTTGGAATGTAATTCGGGAATCTGCAAAAAGGCCAACTTCCTCAGAACATATATCCGCAAATATAGCGAGAAAGGCTCTAAAATTTGGATCCGAGGTTTAGAACGATTTCAACCCAAATGGGTTTTGTTTTTAGCGTCTGCAACGTCACAGAAAAAAGTTATAGCACAAATGCCACGATGACCTGTTCAGAGCAGTGAAACCCTAGAATCCAAAGCTCCTATACCAAATGTTATGAAACCAGCTCACAAAAAGATAGGAAAGATAGATCAATGCCTTAGAATTGAGCCTCTTCGAGGGGGCAACCTCCTTTACATTACACAAATGAATAATTCTTAGATTATACGAATGACAAGACCTCCTTTCTATATATAGGAGTCTAAGGGGTCATAATATAATCAGAGTCGACATAACAACTATAATGTAAGGGCACAATAATAACAATAGTGGGCTTTTATGGGGCACAATAGTAACAATATGGGGACTACATGGGTACAACAATATAATAAGGGGGTTGTACTAATAACAATAAGGGGTTACACTAGTAGTATAGGGACCTAACAGAAAATGACATACCTCTCATTTTGGTCTTGTATGTGGACAATCTCTTTCTAACAGGTGATTACCTTCTCATCCATCAATGCAAGAGGGAGTTGGCTTCTGAATTTGAGATGAAGGACCTAGGATTGATGCATTATTTCCTAAGGTTAAAGGTCTGGCAAAAGGCAGGTGATATTTTATTTTCTCAAGGAAAATATATTATGAAGCTGCTTGAGAGATGTGGGATGGTGGACAGCAAGTCCGTGACTACTCTAATGGGACTCAACTTCAAGAAGCTATGTGGAAGTCTTGTTAGGCCTAGATTGGCGGATCCTACCGAGTTTCGTCAACTTGTGGGGAGCCTGATGTTTTTGGCCAACTCCCATCTTGACATATGCTTCACTGTGAAAATGTCGAGTCAATATATAGCTGAGTCTCATCACGTTCATTAGATTGTTGCCAAGAATCCCTTGAGATATCTCCAAGCCACAATACACTATGGACTGAGATACATTGTTGGGGATTCGAGGCTACATGGATATGCAAATGTTGATTGGGTTGGCACTGTGGTGGATCATAAGAGAATGTCTGGGTGCTGCCTCTCTTTGGAATATTCCTATATATCTTGGATGAGCAGGAAGCAGAAATCAGTTGCACTAAGCACAACCGAGGTTGAATGCATTGCTACAAGTATGCCCTGCTGTGAAGAAGTTTGGTTGAGGAAGCTCTTAAGTGAGATATTTGAGCACGTGCTAGATACCATAGTGATATTCTATAATAACTAGAGTGGGATTCGTCTATCAGAGAATCCCGTGTTCCACGACTGCTCCAAGCACATTGATATCAAGTGCCACTTTATCTAGGATATGGTCCTGATAAGGAAAAATTTAAGGATGAAAATTTGTCTTAAAGTTTAGAAACCTTGGCGAATCTTACTAGTCCCAAAATTTCCAATTATAAAATGTTTGTTGATATATTTGTAAAAACATGCATATTTATAATAGTTATATATATAGTCTTTATACAATTTTGGCAATTTTCAAGGTAAAAGAATTTTATACTATAAAATTTGGGCAAATCATCTTTAGAAAAAAATTAAAATTGGTGAATATTTTTTTGGAAAAAACATGGAAAATTAGCCCATTTGCGAAAATGAGCCCCTAAAATTTTCCATGGATATGGTACAATGGGGAGTAGTTAGGCTCCAACACATCAGGACAGATGAGTAGGTTGTAGACATTCTCACGAAGCCTTTGGGGAAGGTCAAATTCTTAACCTTTCGAGAGAGACTTAGAATTGTGGAACGACCATCCTATGAGGGTCCCATATGAGTTGGAAACAGAGCTCTGGGAGCTCATGGGGGTGTGAGGTACTTCTTGGAGCTAGCTATGAGAGACCATTGGGTGAGTGGTTCACCTTCTCCCGTGATACCCCATTACGGTTGACATGTGTGTAGGGTGAGTGGTTCACTTTCCCCTACCCGGACACATGCATGTAGGGTGAGTGGTTCACCTTCCCCTATGATTAACATATGCATAGTATGAGTGGTTCACCTTCTCCTATTTCATACAAGTAGGATGAGTGGTTCACCTTCTCCTATGGCATACGAATAGGATGAGTGGTTCACCTTCTCCTGTTGATGCCTCGACATACATCCTACCCATAGAGTCTGGGACTCATGGGAATTACCTATCATCTACCCAATGAGTTGGGAAAATTTGGTTAGGGACCATAGCACTACTGATGGACACATCGTGTACTTTTGTACTCCCTATGATTAGGATGCTTTCAACAACTTAATCTAGGATCAAGGACTAAATTTTGTCACTAGAGAGTGGTATGATCCTATGACTCACTCTCTATCACTTCTTCATCATTATCTCTTCATGGTTCAGTAGAGTAGAGGAGAGTAGGGCAATGATGACATGATGGTTCAAGATGACAGGTTGACATGATGATGGATTGGCAGGTGGAATTCTCCCTAGTTGAGAGGGAGTGTTCAAATTGGAAACTAGGTCCAACTTCCACCTTAGTACAACTCATATGATGGAGATGATTATTGCATTAGATTCCTCTTTTAGAGAGGTACAATTTTTATATAAAGATCATCTCATTCTGACAAGCAGAAATTGAATTTTGAATTTATTCTTCTCATGGACAAAATTTTCAATGTCGACCTCAGTCAAATGTAGGCTCATGAAGCATAATGAATGTGTGTCCCCACCCTCAATGAATTGTATAAATAGGAGTAAGCCTTCTGTCATTTGGACACTCACTCATCTCATCACATAATCTTCTATCTCCTCTCTTGATTGGGTCGTACACTTGGAGGCTCTCTCTTCTTCGCATGTGTGGAAGGAAGGAAGATTTCAAGAGGTTGAAATTTCTGTGACCAGCATTGAATTGGGTACTTTGACCAAGCGTTGACTTCTATTTTTGGGCCTGAACTTTGATATTTTCAAGCTGCATTCTTTGGCACATAAATCGAGGTGATTAGGGATAGTTTGACGATATTGACTGCAGCGTTGACTTTCTGGTTTGACCATATAAATTACAACAAGGATTGTTTGGGTTGATCGAGCTGTTTTGGGTTGATTTTGACCCTCTTTGGAGGCCATACTATTTTGTTGTTGATCGAGCTGATTAGAGGTTGATTCGAGGCAGCTTTGACCACAATTGACTTTCTAGTTAGGGATATATTGACTATTGATTTGTCAGATCTATTTTGGGCTTCTATTTATGATATTTGTACTCTCTCTCTCTCTCTCTCTCTCTCTCTCTCTATTGAACTATTGAAGAATAATAAGAATATTTGATCAAAGGGTTTCCCCACACTGGAGTTTGTCCCTCGCATCCACCACATCTTGTGTCCTCTTGACTTGGCTTGTCTTCTACATATGATTTATGTTCTATCTGCATTTACTATCAATGTTTATAAGTTAATGTGATTTCTACTAGATATAATTGGAAATTCGCTTTGGGCTGCTAAAGGAACATTGAAGTAAATTGTGCTTAAGCATATAACATATCATTGTTATCTAAAATTAATATAAGGGAATTCCATTATCGAGTCATTGTGAGGCCCTATGATGAAGCATATATTTTTAGGTATTTGAAAACATGACATACAACACCAACACTAGTGGGCATCATTACTTAATTGTCACGAAGATTTCAAACTATTATATTTGATCTCGGTTGATGGAGATTGAAGCAATCACATATGCATAGAAACTCTCTAGTACCCAAAGAGATAGATGGAAAAATCCAACACTTCTGGCATCATCGAGATGAAATTCCATTCAATTTGATCATAAGGCTTCTTGAAATCATATTTTATGAATAAGGCTTTCAATACCATGCACCTACCCCCATTTCATGCTTTCCTTTGTATCACTATCATTCTTTAATTTAAAGAAATTTCTAATAAATCCCCTCTACTCAGTTCAAATTATCATTAGTAAAATGTGTTTGAACCACAATGCGAGTGCCTTATGAAACAAACTCCCCAAATAGAATGAAAATAGAGAGAAGAAGGAGCCCCACAACTTTGTAATTATAAATATTTAATGGATAAGAAGCCACTTCAAGTGCGCAATCCCCATTTACAATATGTCCAGTGCACAAGACAAGATTCCTCCACAAATGAATATCCTTTATTATAAATAAGGCATAAAGTGATCATGATGTAACCTATAACTAACCTAACCTAACCATAACAAATATAATAATAATGAATAAAGGTTAGGGCCTTGACATAACTCCACTCTTTAAGAAATATTTGCTTTGAAGCTTGTAATTTAGGGTGTTTCTTCATGAGTTGCACATTTTCCCACAAAAATTCTCGTGGAGGCATATTCTTTGACTTGATTAGGCACTCCATAATGGTTCTACTTTGAAGACAGAGAGAACATTGGCCTATCACTTTTTCCAGTTCAAGAATTAACTTCCCTTCTTCATCTAATTTTTTAAGTTTTGTCTACACTGCCATGGTTCATACCAAACCATTTTTTAGGAAAGATACATGAAACACCTTATGAATGCGAGAAGAAGGAAAATATAATTCATGAGCCACTTCTCTAATCTTGCAAATAATATTGTAGGTTTTGCAAAAAAAATGGAGCTAGCTTCCTATTGTTCTTTTTTTTCTAGAGTAGATTGGTCATAAAGTTGTAGTCTCAAAAATACCCAATCACCCTCCTCAAATTGTCTTTCATTTCATTATTGATCTAATTTATACTTCACAATATTCTAGGCCACTTGAAGGTTTTCTTTAAGAGCTTGAAAAGTTTCTTTAGTATTTGCTATGTGTCAATCTACTACTTGTACATTGGAATGGTCATGCAAAAGGACGTGATGTTATGCATTGGATATCCATAAAGAGCTTCAAATGGAGACATCTTAGAGATGTGTGATAGGTGGTTTTACCCCACCATTCTACTAGAGGAAGCCACTTGACCAATCAAGATTACTTGTCTAAAGAATAACAATGAAATAATCATCTAAACATTTAATAACTATTTCTATTTGACCATCTATTTGTGGACAATACGTTGAACTCATAGCTAGTATTGTCCCCCTTATCTTCCATAACTCTGTCCAAAAAAATTCTAATGAATTTTGGATCTATGTCACTTACTGTTACTTTAGGAACCATGAAGCCTATAAATCCCCTTCATGAACACTTTCACCACTTGGATTGATGTATCTATACTTTTAATTTCCCAAAAAAGTGCATAGTTTGTGAGGTTATCCATGACCACAAACATGACATCCTTACATTTTGATTTTTCTAAATCCATGTTGAAGTCCATCAATATATTTTCCCATATTTGATTGTGTGTGTGTGTAAAGGTTGAACTAACCTTGAAGCATTAATTATCCATTATTTATTTCTTTCGCACAAACGTTTAAATATTTTTCTTTATTCCTTCCCACAAATATTCTTTTTTGATCCTTTGATATGCTTTAAGGAACCTTAAACATCCCACTGCCAAATAGTTATGGGGCTCCCTTAATATTTTTTGTTTCATATTTGATTGAGTGCATAAAAATATTCTACCTCTGTACCAAAGGATATTGCTCTTCCATTCCCAATATTCCAAGGAAATTTGTCCTTCTTTTAGATGTTGCCTTTTCTTACTAGTACTATTATCTTCCTACCATTCACAGTGGGCTTCTTCCACCACACATGAATAGAAGACATAATGGAATATACTCTAGAGGTTTCTTCTATGCTAGAAATGGAATACATTATTCCTTTCTATATCAATACTACTCCAATTCCTTATCCTAATGTATCACATTCGACTATGAATGCTTTATCAAAATAAGGTTTTTCCAATACTAGTGTAGAAGGTATCATCATGTAAGATTGAGAATGACAAGGTATCCTCTTAATTTGATACAAATGGTTTTTTCTTCAAAAGAGATGTGGGTTGGCCTACAATGCCTACATAATTCTTGATAAGTTTCCCATAATATCATGGAAGACCCAAAAATCCTCTTAAACTATCGATGTTATTAAGCATGGTCCACTTTTTGATAGCTTGAATCTCTTGAGGGCTCACCTTGATCCCTTCCTATGAAAACTATGCCCCAAATACTCTACTTGTTTCCTAAAAGCATAATTGTACCTTTTCACATACACTTGTTTGTTCTTGAAAACTCGTGGGACTTTAGATACATGTCTAATATGTTATTCCCATGATTTGTTATAGATAAGCATGTCATCAAAGAAAACCAATGCAAAGTTTATAAGATGAGGTCAAAAAATTATTCGCATAAGCCTTTGAAGAGTAGAATGAAATTTAGTTAATCCAAAAGGCATGATCGAGGGAACATAGTGCCCTTTATGTGTTCTAAAAGCTATTTATAGGATTGTCTTATTTTCTTAATATTATTTGGTGGTATTGATCTGAATATGTAAAATTAAAGATTTTTACCAATTTGCAAGTTAAATCTATATGTGTTTTGTGTAGAGGGCCAATTTAATAAACACATAAACAAGTAAATTTTAACCACAATTTACACGCAAACATAGAAAAAATAAGCATATCTGAAACACATAACACAAAACATGATAAAGGAGTTCACCCCTCTCCTGGGTTACATCTCATGATCCAGCTTACAACGTAGGGCCTCTTTCATTAAGTACTCAAAAGTGTGTTTACATGATTTTACATAGCTCAAACAACCAAATTGATGTCTCCAATGGATCCAACATTCTTGAAACCCCCCATTTTGGTTCTTTCTGCACCTCATTTGTGTTAATTTTTAATTTGCTATATTGTTCTTTGCTTTGATAATTGCATTTCTTCATTAACACATTAAGTTCACCCCATATCATCATTACGTTATCATATATACACCATTATTCATCGACACGCAATTATATAGAAATAACAACATCATCATCATCAATGTAGCATAACATAAAGGAACAATATAAGAAAAGCATGCACACATAGAGACACCAGGATTGGTCGGAGACCAGGAAAAAACCCACTATGGAGAAAACCCTTGCAAATCTTCTTCTAATAGATTGTCATCAAATGATTCAACAAAAGAGAGTACAATGATCCATATCTTCACAACAACTAGAATATCCATGAAATGCATCTAAACATCAAAACTCTGATTAAGATAATTGTAATATATTGTCACTGCCTGTAGCCTGTTACCGAACACTGTTGTCATAGATTGGAATCTACGAAACATTGAAATCTCTTGCTGGAGTCCCAAATGCAGGGAGGAGGAGTTGTACGAGTGACTATGATAGATATGGTAACTCTCTGTGAATTGCAGAATAGCGACTATGGCAGCTCGGTCTCTCCCATATCATTTTGTGTGGGTGATTGGGGACCAAACTGACCCGGAGTCTCGATTTCTCTCATGAAGACTCTGTGCTGGCATCCAAGGGTCCCTAGACACTGTCATGACCACTGTGTTTCGGCATCCATGGACTAAATTGCTCAGTTCTGTGCCAGCGTCCAGGAATCAGAAAACCTTAACTCAGTGTGAGCTTCACCCCGTAGCTTCAAACCCTTGTGTGAGCTTCCTCCGTCAAACATGTACGAGCCAAGAAAAAATAGAAGAGGATAAGAAATCTTGATCAATATGTCCAAATGATATTTAGGTATATTATATTTATATTATTCCATGTGGGTCCACTTGAGCTGTCCATTGTTACATGTGCATAGGGTCGACCCAATCCATAATACGTGAATGAATAAAATAATTCATAACTCAATTTCTGCTTGACCAAATTGGGTGATCATTAGGTCGATTTTCATCCTCTCAAAAAGAGGAATCTAATGCAGTCATCATCTAAATTAAATGAATAGTCCAAAGTAGAACTTGACCGCAGTTGACGAATGGATGTTCAAAATAGAACATCAATGCTTCAATCAACTGTCGGATGCCATGCCAAGTTCAACAACATATTGAACTTCAAACCAGAGTGTCCAAGGATTTGCATTTCCACCTTTAAATGCTTCTATAATAGTTTCATGATATAGATTATCTTTTCCCAACTTTAGAAATCGATTCATCATGTCATGATACATTATTACGAACTTCAAAAGCCATCTCCCTCTTATATCATCAAAGGCTTTGACAATAGTAGATCATCAATATGCAAAAAAATAATATCAAAATCAAAGTGATACCTTGGAACACTTATGAGGTAAAGGAATGGATCAACTCATCATCTGACTTCATCATAACTTCCAATGCAGACATATCTAGATCGAGGGAGCTTGCTTCATGTAATGCTCACTGTGGAATTGACATCCTCTTGGTGAACATCTTGATTCAGAGTTCAAATAGCTTCACAAATTTTTAGATGATGGTCAACTATAG